>JAQIXQ010001950.1:0-12205 GCA_034700485.1 Pseudosinella alba | reverse complement strand
ATGCATTTCCGCCTGTCCAGAAATGCAGAAAATTTTAATTACCTAGGGACATACCCAAAGCCATTAAGCTGTAAAAACCAATATTTTTAATTTAAATGGTTTCCTATGACTTACTGACTTCAGCCATTTCCCTAATTAAAAAAAATTTTCTGCATTTCTGGACAGGCGGAAATGCATTTATAAGCATCACCTGGCAATATGTAAGGGGAAATCTTGTAAGACTTCGACGTCCTAATACTTGTCAACTTGTTCAATTTATGAAAACTTGTATTTTTTTCAGTTTCAGCTCCGCATTTAGGCCGTTGTAAACGTTTATTATCCCTTTCACTTGAGTCTTTTGAATAAGATGAGAAAAACTACGTCTCGCGGATGTATCACAGTGCCCCAAAATCATTGTGAAGGAGTGGGCGATGTATCACCCTGGACGAAAAGTCATTGATTTTGGGGCACATCCGCGAAAAGTAGTTTTTGTCATCTTATTCAAAAGAATTAAGTGAAAGGGATAGTAACACTCAATCTGCGTATGAAAACTGGATAAAGGAACGTTGTTAATTCTCACATGGGCGACTCCTTATCATAAAATAAAAAGTATCCCCGAGAATGCTGATACTATACCAGAAGGTAACTCGATTCAAAATAATCCAATAGCGACTGTTTTCGTGTACTTTTGACATGCCTATCTAATACATGTATTAAGTTGCCCCATTGCTCGATGGCCGGTAATGCATGTGTACATTTGGCAACACAATACATTCCAGTCAGCGAGTGATGGGGCAACGTAATACATGTATTAGATAGGCATGTCAAAAGTACACGAAAACAGTCGCTATTGGATTTTTTTGAATCGAGTTACCTTCTGGTATAGTACACAGCAAAAAAAGCACGTCACACCCTTCGAATTCCAACTACGACTTGCAGGCAGAACAGCTGATGGGCATTCCGTACGCAGGGGTCAAAAACGTTCAAAAACGAAATTTGTGGGAAGGAAGTTTCCTATATATTGGCTAAACGAGATGGGATCAGACTAGAAAACGACGCGGTATTTTCAGCAAGATCTCGGGTTTGAAACCGTTCCTTTTCATGTACACAGGTTTTTTTATCACTCTAATTTATAAGGATTCCTATTGGCTGATGAGGCCCCTTCATATGGGTTTTTACTCGTCTTTGCCCAATCATAACCCGTGAAAATCCATAACAGGGGCCTCATCAGGCAATAGGATATAATAATCCTTATGCAAATTAGACCTTTTGTGTCATTGTATTGTCACGAAAAATTCTTATTGATTAATGTAACTTATATGATCCAGCCTTCTTTAATGTAATTGGATATTGTTTTATGGAATTGTATGTTAATGTAGGGAGACCAGCCTGTTTATGGTTGATACAAATTAACATGAATAAAGTCAAATCAAATCAAATCAAATCAAATCAAATCAGATTGATAAAAAATCCTCTGCACATGAAAAGGAACGGTTTTAACCTAGAGATCCTGCTGAAAATACCGCGTCGTTTTCTAGTCTGGATGGGATCAAGTGGGATGAAGCTCAGCACTAGTTTCAGGCTGTGCTTGTCATATTGCTTTCCATCAGCATTCTCTGGGACTGGGAAACTTTTTATTTTGACTCATTATCGGGTGATATTCCTTAGTTTACCGTTCATTATCACCTGCAATTAATATCATAGTCATCCTCAGTGTCCCTATAAGGCAGCGCAAAAAAAACTTTCATGCTTGATTTAAGATTCTAGAGCACCATAAAAGCTTTAAAGTAGTTCATGTTTTATTGCTCACCCTTCCTCTCATGGAACAGCCGCCTGAGGCACGAGAGTATTGTTTATTAAAGCCACAAATTCTTTGTGGATTTATTAGGTTTTCCTAAAGACTCTCTCTGGGGAAATGTCCTCGACGACTGGCAGCTGGCCGCTGGCCGTGTCCTGTCATCTTGCTTTATCCACACATTGTGCCTTCATACTTGTACTTTGTGTGTGTATTTGCTATAACTACGGCATCTTTTCATATCCTTTTGCTGGTGTAGCCAACGTAGTCGAGAGGCTAAGGCATCCAGCTTACGCCCCAAGGCTATGAGATCGAATCCCGTCGTGTGTTCTTTTTTTTGCTTTTTCTGAAGTGATGAAGTCAAGTGCCAAATTTAAGAATAACTTAAGAACAGGAAGTACTTTAAATTTTAATTAGAATTGAAGTTAATTAAGAGAATTTTGTGGCTTTCTCTCAATTTTAATAAAATTTATTTTTTCATCGACTTTTGAAGGTATTCTGTACCATTAATTTCATCATAATGAGGTCTTTAGACATTACTTAAAAGATGCACACATTCACATATGTCTGCGCGCCATAACTTTTCAACCCCCCTTATCTATAATAATTTGGCCGCTTTTTACGAGTTCAAGTTACTATAATGTAAGATGTTAAAAGAGCTCCATCACGCATGCAACTCAGTTTAGACTGAACATTTCGTTGTCTTCAAAATTTTATTATGAGAATGCTGAGACTGAGAGACTTGTTGGGATTTTCTATGAAAGAGCTAAAAAGACATAGATCTTATTGAAAAACAACAATGCATTTTTTTCTTTATTGTTACATGCGGCAAAATCTAGATAGTAAAAGCCAACAACAAAAGAATAAGCTAATTTAAGAAAGCTTTAATATAATAGATAAATGTATAATTCATTATCTCCTAGTCTTAACATATCATGTCATAGAGTTAAACTAGGTAGGCAAAGAAGGTTAAACAAGAGTTATGGGTGAAAATAAATAATTCCTTTTTATTTTACTATACGCCCAGCCGCTAATGAACCTTGCACCGTAACGAGACCGAAGGTAGGTATTCCGTCATCAGTTAACTCCTTGTATACACAGAGATCGTTGGTCGTAGCTTTTCCCACTCCTTAAAATAATATCCTGAAAGACCATCCTTGATAATAACTATAGTTGACAATTAGCAACTAAAGCAGCAAAAATTATCTTTAAGGATAGATGCCTGCTAACAGGTTCAGTTGAGTAAGCGAAAAACGACGATTTCAATGTGAATTTTATTTTTTGAAAAAGCAACAAAAGCAACTATTTTTTTTGGAGAGCAACAAAATAAATTTGTAAGCATAAATAGCATCTTTTCGGAAATTTGAGAAATTCTGCATGCAAAAATTATTTTAAAGTAAAATAGCACTTTTTGGATTAAATTCGAAACTTTTCTTTTGCAAAATCTGCCACTCATTGGATAAAATCGTACATTTTTTGGATAGTATATACCGCTTTTTTGGTAGAATTATGTACTTTATGGGAGATATCTGGCCAAGTTAAAAAAATATTGAAAAAACTTGAAATACCTATAAAAATTTATATTGAAATATTGAAAAAAAATTATGCAAAATCTATCCAAAATTTGAAAAAGCAACAAAAGCAACTTTTTTTGGGAAAAGGGCAACTTTATGTCAACTGTAATGATAACAAAAAACCGTCTGTGCCCTTTACGGTTCTCGATTCGTTCTTCCTGGCCAACCTTTGGTTACTGTTATTGTGCTAATCTTTTTCTTTAAATCCAGGAGAATTATAATTTTATATCTGGTACATGTCCATTTTATGAAAATTTTGAACTGTTTCATGTATTATATGTAGGCTTAGGATGTTCGTGAAGTCTCATATCTGTGACACTTGTATGCACTGCCCTGAAACTTTGGGAGCTAATGTTTTGGGTAAAAATTTTAGGGCATTTATAAATTCATATTTTTCATATTTTGGCGTTTTCGTTCATATTTCATATTATGTATCATATTTTAGGAAAATACGGTCATATTAATATGAATTTATTTCATTCTACCTTTTAAACAGAATTTTTGCTTTGAAACGTGCAAAATATTTCTAAAATGTTGCAAAAATGAATAGTTTGTCAAATTTAATCTACAGAAACTGCACTAAGACTATATAAATGAAAAATTAGCACTACATTACATATTGTAATTTTTACGAAATTATGTTCTATTTTCTTTAATTCAAATTAACACTAGATAAGAATGCGTTTTAGTTTTTATTAGTTCATATTTTGCGTTTTATCGCTCATATTTTGGTATTTTTAAGGTCATAAATTCATACATATTTCGCTCTTTATACGTTCATAAACATCCTAAGTCTAATTATATGCTATTTTTCATCTGTGTTATGGTTTCTTGATACAGGCTAACAGTTATACCTCTACACACATAAGAGCACAGAGTAAGGATTAAATAGAGACTCAAAGCTATGTTCCCAAAATAGTTTGTTTACCACGAACCAAACCAATACATTTAGAAAAAAATAATGTAAATTCCCTTTCAAATTTTGCTGTCACCGAGGAAATAGCCGTTCGTGATCACGATATTTTGGGAACGTACGACTTAATACGTTTAGCATTAGCTTTGGGTGTCTTTTTTCTTTAAGTAGTCTTTGCATAAGAGAAACCGATATAACAAAAGGACATTCCCTGCCAATAATCCAAATCATAATCCAATAGATGATAAATAATACTCCTGACCATGAACAGATAATCCTTCAAATTTACATTTAAGTTATAACTTAAATGTACACTCCAACCACTCAAACTCAGAAGTTCAATGTTCTTTTTCAGTTATTGTGCATATGAATTACTCGGGGTAACATGGGGGACTAAAATTTTGCACATGAACATCTTTAGTGACCACATTTATAACCATCATAAAATAATCAAAATCTGAGACATACCCCAAAAAACCTCTCCACTCCATAAAAAACGTGCTCACTATAAAAAGGCACACCAAGACACCAATCAAGAAAGTTATAATGAGAGTACTATATTGGAAGCAAAGAAATATTTTTTTGGAAAGATATTCAATTCCTGGAAATTCGGATTTTTATTAATCCTTTTCCTCAATTAATTGACGTTAATTGCGAAAATCATTTAGCAAATTAATGAATATTTTCATTAATTGAATTACCAATTAATGGAGCCATCGGATTTTAATTGAAATACCGATTAGCAATTACTTAATTGGTAATTGAATTCATGAAATTAAATTATCCTCAATTAAATTATGCATCCCCGGATTTGGTTGACCAAGAGAGGTCACTTGTCACGGTAATCAATTATTTCGCTGAATCGTGGAAAGCATAAATCATTATCAGCTGTCTGACTAAAAAATGCAAGTAAAATTAGTTTTATCACTTTCTTATTACTCCATTTATTATTGGTGGTCAAGGGCGTAGAATAGGGGGGTGAACATTTCACCCCCTGGAATTTAGGCAGGGAGAAATTCACCCCCTGAAATTCTATGAAATTTCAATTATTTCACTTAAATTGACATTTCAGCACTCAGTAGATTTCTCCTAATTTTTGGGCTCGCTACGCTCGCCAATACGCTTTTCTCTCATTTATTGCAAAGGAATTGCACATTTCACTTAAAATTTGGCTCTAGATTTCCGTTAAAATTCGGGCTCGCTACGCTCGCCAACACATTTCCCCATCATTTGCTAAAGATAAATTGCACATTTGAAGTATATTTCTCCAAATTTTCGGGCTCGCTACACTCGCCATATCTATTTTCTTTCATTAATTAAATATATATTAGGAAATTTCCTTTTATATTTATGGAACAAAAATTCGATTTTTGTTCTGCGAAAAAATGCAATATTTAGTCAAGTTTTTCTTCACCCCCTCAAATTTTGACTATCCTACGCCCTTGTTGGTGGTAGCTAGAACTTTCATCATTCTCAATACCTAAATAAATAAATTCGCTGGCCATAGTTCATATGCATATGCGGACGAGTGACTTGCGACGATGATGCCGACAACCTATAATTGTAGATACTATCATCAAGTTTTATAACTACCCCCAACTGGAATGCTTTATGTAGTCAGTAAAAACATACGAAAAGTTAAACTAAAAAGATTGACTTGCGAGGAGGCGCCATTCATTAGGACTAATGATCCGAAAACTCTGAACATAAATTCCTGTCTATTCCAGAGTTTAGGAAGAAGGAGCATGGACAGGTTTTTACTCTTAACGAAGACTTTCTTCCACTCTGGAAAATTGTGAACCCAACCCTGCTATTAGTATTAGTGCTGCAAACCTTAAGTGGAAATAAAATAACGTGTTATTTAATAATATATATTTACAGGTGAAACAAGAAGCCCATTGTTCGACAAAGTTATGGATATGAATGATGTGATGTACCTCCAATGCAGTCAGAATGCAGACGGCATAAATAAGATATAACAACACAGGTAATAATACAAATTTCATCCCAACTTAATGATGAAATTGCTACTGGGTAGTACTCGATCCACGGTTCACTTTTCGTTCCCCGAACATAAAGACGAGACTGTTTTCACGTACATTGTTATTATCATTATCTTCATTATGATTATCCTGCATTTGAGTATTAATGCTGCATGTAAACTCAAATTGTTTGTGAACAATCAAAAGTGAGCATGACCATACAGGAAGGTTCACTAGTACGTTGTTGGCTGCTAGCTGTGATATTAATAACAAATATCAAATATTATGCAGTATTATGCACAGCTTCAATTCAAGTGCTCCAGGCACACTTTTCTTCTTCAAATCTGAATATTAGATCATGTCACGATATAGGTAATGGAGCATTTGCTTAAAGCGTCGAAGCTCAAAACTGGAAGAGTAATTTGGCAAGATGATGAGCACATGCATATCAAGCTTTTTATTGTTTCGAAAGTTTTTTCAACCACAAGGACGATGAGTGAAGCAGTCTGGATGATATCTACAAGCCAAACAAATTAAACCATATTACGATCCATCATTATTATCAATATCATATCAACAGGTATGGCTGAGGAAGGGCACTGTACATTTTGAGTAAGTGATTTTCTTGTTACACAGCTATGTTACCTATTACCTAAGGTAGCTACATATTAGTACACAACATGAATAGGGACGAGTGGGGGGAAAGTGAATACATAATAACAGCTAAGATGACTGAGCATATTTGTTGACGCGCTGCTATTGACTATCTGGTTTTTTGATTATGAATAAATATTGAGAGAATTTGAGGGAAGTTGATAAGATGAATGACGAATGGTCATTGGGAGGTGACTTTCAATCGCGAATACAATCTAATTAAGCTACTGCTTGCTGCTGCTCCCTCCTTCATTGAAAATAAAGGAGGGAGCATGAATTACGATTATTACGTATCTACACGAAGCCAATTTAACGCTGAAGTTTAAACAAAGTACACAAGCAAAATTATTTTCATATGAGCGTTTCATCATTTGTTCATCGTTCTTTGAGATGAAGATTGACACGGTAAACGGTAGATATGCTTATCGTTTTAGTGTTACTATTATATCCCAATCCCAAACATGCATAAACGCTTCGTTTCGAGTAAATAAAATTCCTACGAGGCTGTATGTTATATATGTACATGCAAATTAGGAAAATAATAGAACACAAAATTACAAATGTGTACTTCTTTGACTCCTAACTCCCAAGACTTATGTACATATTCATTTCGTTTAGCCTCAACAAGAACTGAGAAACAGCTCGTCAATGCAGACTCAGGAGAAACTGTTGATGCTTACGAGTCACGAGAAGCTAGTAGGGTTGGAGGAAAGCATAACAAGCAAGTGAAAGAGTAATGGTAAACGATTTCCATAACAAAAGTCCAATCACTCTTTCTTCTTCCATCCCTATAAAAATGTTATTGAACTCATTAGTGAGGTTGAGATGATGCCG
This sequence comes from Pseudosinella alba, assembly GCA_034700485.1. NCBI lineage: Eukaryota > Metazoa > Arthropoda > Collembola > Entomobryomorpha > Entomobryidae > Pseudosinella > Pseudosinella alba. Next base: position 4,474 of record JAQIXQ010001950.1, on the reverse strand, counting down.
AGAGATCCTTAGCCCAGCTTGATTTAGGAGCAAATTGGAATTCTCTTTGAGAATAATTATGAACATTGTCAGCCTCTTCTTTTAGTTCTTTGATACTACGATTATGTACATACATAGATACATTACATTATCATGCCTGTTTGAAATCCAACAGCATTTGCTCTGTCCATTTTGACTGTCTGTCTGGCTATATTTTTTCGTTTCGTGAGCTCAAAAAAGCTGATAACTTTAACTGAGAGTTTGAGATTCAGTCCGAATTTTCCGAATTCATTTTCTTGATACGGGTACGTGCGTATTTCATTATTTTTTTAAATGGGGAAAATATAGGAACAAATTCAGTAAAATGTTTTCGTCAAGATTTTGAAGCTTTAATTGTTTCTGATGCTAAACGTCATGATTCATGAGCATATTATGTAGTATTGTCCGATCAGAGGTCAAGACAGATACCTTGCCAAAGTAATTGTAAAACAGTTCTCGTTTTTCACTTTTCCGCAATCTATGTTCAAGCTGGCTCATTTCTTGTCGCCTAGGTTTATTACGTAGCTGTATGTATGTTCAGAGCATATAACAATGTATATCTATAGTCGTTGGTTCAGAGCTGGTACTGTCTGTCTGTCTGTTTACAATCCCTCAATCCCCCGTTCGCACCGCTTGAACCAATTCCGGTCAAATTTTGCACAAATGTACTATCCATCATGAGCATCTGAGAGAATAATTTGCAGCTTGATCGGTTCATCTGATGGGGGTCAAAGTTCAAATTTTTAATTAACATTACGTTACGTAAATGTAAACTTCTGAACACCGTAAAAATAAATTAATCGTAATTTCAGTAGTGATTATAAATTGGAACCACCCAAATCCTTACCCAAGAATGCATTCGAATGCTAAGCCGGATTGACTCTACAAAAAATCCGTTTCCTGATAGCGTGGGTTGTTTAGAGGAGAAAAATTGACCGTTGACATATTTTATTGGCCGTAAATTGTCAACAGTCACTTTTTCTCTAAACAACCCACGCTATCAGGTGATAGATTAAGAAAGCATTTAATTAGGATTTATAGTTCTCTCATATTTCCTATCATCATTATCATATCCTTGTGAGGAGGAGGATGACTAGAGGACGATATTCAACACATTTGTATTTTATCAGTCAATTTGCAACTTTAGCTAGTTAAAAGCAATTTACATGGTCATACCAATGGTGTAATTAGCTAAGTGTCTTGTCATCTTTGTCAGCATAGTTTAATTAGCCAAGTTCAGTTAGGCCTCGATTATTACGCCAAATTATATGTAAATTATAAAACATTTCGTTATGTAGTACAAAATTTTATCTCTTTTCCGATTGTGGATTTTCCGATTTATAATTTTTTTGTGGATTTCCACCGATATCCACCGGTATCTGCATGGTCCATTGTAATTTATTGTAAACAATTTGTAAACAGGGTCTTACAAAAAGTGATGAACCGATGAACCAGATTATTATAATTTCATAACATTGCATATACCATGTAAGGACTTTCCTGTTGCAAATTTTACTTTATAGTTTGTATTCAGCTACGTTTTCACCACCCGTTGTAAACGGTTTATTACTAATAATAATGTAATCTACCGTTATTACATAAGTAAATATGTATTGTGGAAATAGTTGTAAGTGCAGTTATCGCCTAGGTAATAAGTTGTGCTTTTGCCTTTTTGCTGTCTGTCTTGTCAATTAGCTGCACAATCAGAGATAGATTCCATCAGCTCAAACCCAACCAGTTCTATATATAAAAATATTTTTCAATGCATAAAATCAGGAAATCAATTTGTTTCGGATTTCAACAAAAAGGATAAACCCATACTTATTATACCAGACAAGCCCTTTCAGTTCTTTAAGAAACGTTATATAATATATAGAGGTATCCAGCTTTGGAATGAACTCCCCAGAAATTGGCAGGTGGAGAATATGACACATTTGGTAAATTTGTTAAATTATTAAGAGATTACAATGCGGCTAAGCGCGATAATATTTTTGTCTATTATCAATTTTAATATATTTTTGAAGTATCTTATTGACTTATTTTAGTAGTACAAATAATTTGGAAATAATTTTAAATGTCACATGTTGAAAAACAGTTGAATGTAACTGAATCATGAAAGACAATAAAGTAATCTATCTAGGAGTGGACATTTTTACTTTGGATTTGTGCTTAGTGCGTAAAGATGGTGGGATGGTGGGTTAATATACGCACTTCTGCTCAGCATCAGCTTCTCAATCTTAAGTGAGCAAGATTGCGAACGAAATGCAAGAAGGAGCATGGAAAGCTGAAAGAAAGATGGAAATTTTATCGCAGACGACCCAGACCGTAATAATCTCTGGACATTGATCCAAAGTCGCTTATTCAAAGTGAGAATGTTTCTATGTTGCACGCACAAACAAAGTAAATGTATTATATTTGTCGAGGAGAGGGTTGTAAGTAAGCATCTTGGAACTCATTTAAAATGAATTCATTAGCGAATTGATTACTCATTTTAGCTTCTCGCAAATTACTTTGTTTGCTCTTTTAGCACTTACCTGTCTAAATCTAAATTTTCTAATTCTCTCTAATAAATAGTAGTCGTTAGATAGAAGAGTACCCGTACTTGATTTACTTTTCGTGATTTTACTATTTTACTTATGCGTTCTATTGGAGGATTTCTCTGCATTTAATTTTTACCCGATTGACTTCGGCGCGGGATGTCGTAAATGTAATATATTTTATTTTGTACTGTTTTGAATTTTTTTTTAACGGAGAAAGCAATCAGTGAGGAAATCACAAATTTAAAAAGTATAATATCCCAAGGAAAAGAAGAAAACAGTTTCACAAAGATCCTAATTTTCTACGAATCTGTGTGCGTTTCTGATTATTGATATAGGTCAGTGTATTAGAACCCCGCTTTGATTTTCCAAATTTGCTTGATTTTAAAACTACATTCCAATTACGTGTTGGAAACTTTAGTGAGTATTTTCTGAGTTTTTATGATTTCTTTTTTTACTTAGCTTGGCTATTGGGTTTTGAATGTGTTACAGAAATTGCAGGGACAGAAATAAAGAGAAATCAACCAATAAAATATATTGCATTGAAAATATAAAGTTGGGAATGAAGCTGTTGACAGGTATTACTACTTGCTCATCCGTTTTTGGTCTATAGCTTTTCTCACGAATATAGGGTCGGAATGTTGGAATTAAAGGGTATCAATAATAGTTAATATTTTCACGTTAACAATTTCGGAATTGTTTCTCTTTTTTACCCCTCTGAGGTTAACAAAGTTGGAAGGAAGTTCAAGTATGCATTAACGATTGCAGTCGGTACTTCAGAATTGACTGAAATCGTATGAGTAATTTTGCTATAAAGAATCTTATATTCCACCCACTTATATTCAACCATAAGACCATATCTCCTTATTGACAACTAATATGGACCATTCAACATTTGCCCATAGGCTATGCATTATTGTTCGACTCGCAAATTTCTTCTACATGAGGAATGCCAAATATTCGCAGAACTGAACTATTTTTTAATAGCAGAGCTTGATTGTAATCAGAGATCCATGCTTAATTGGTAATGAATACAAGTAATTAGCAGAACCACTCAATCTCTGAGACTAAAAATCAAACCTCAGGATAAGCAATTATCAAAACTGATTGGTTCGAGTCATGTCTTGTTATATATTTATTTTGTACCAATAAGCTGAGCAAAAATGTCTTAATTTGGCTTACACTATTTAATTAAATGAAAATAATTTATGCTATATGATTCAGCCCATGTCAGTAGTTTGGTCATCTCAATCATAATATGCACCAAATTTTTCTCGCCGAATGAAAGGCAATTAGTCAAATTGATGCAAGCTATTTACAATCAATACACGAAGTCGTTACTAAACACTAACGAGGGGACACGTTTAACGTAGGGAAAATCTTCCCTAGCCTACTAGCCACGCTAGCGGGACGGGTCGGGAAAAATTTGAATTTGCTTATATTTTGGGACACTAAGCACGTTTATGGGGACATTTAACGGCCAGCTGGCGGGATGGTTGAAACTCTGCAGAAGATTTACCACCCGTAAGATATGTTAGAACGGATCAGGCTCATACTCGCACAGTAGATACGTCTTAGGATTTATTAGGATTGCATAGTCGCTGGATGCTATAGCAATTTTACGATTTTTTCATCTAAAAATACATTTTCCGAAAATTTTCAGGATTCCATAAGTGCTTTTTGTTAAGAAATTCTATGAGAGAGCGGAGGAAGGAAAAATTGGTAGGATAAATCTATATCTAATTCTGTGATTGGTAATTCGCTGCTGGGTAACGCTCCGAGGATTTGACCCCCACGGGTCCAAATAAAAGGTAAAGCAAAATGGAGAAAGTTGTTGGGCCCTCGCGAAACATGTCATCATGCTAATCAGGTCTCGAACTATCGTTCAACAGAGAGTTCATCAGCAGGGTTCATAACAT
>JAQIXQ010001949.1:0-12207 GCA_034700485.1 Pseudosinella alba | reverse complement strand
GAATGATTATCTACTTACACTCATAAAAAGAAACTTTGAGGATTATTAAGTGAGAGTTAAAGCCTGAAGCTCTCCATCCTAATTCCTAGCCATGCAAAATCAGTCCATTCCGGTCAGATTTTTTATTTATTCTTTTTAAAGAAAAAGTAATCCAGCTCAACTCAAATATTTCTCTCTCAATTTTTCAATTTTACTTTCTGCTCCCTTTCTTTCCTGGTCGGTCTCCCCAACAATTAAAATGGTTTTCCATTTCTATAATGCATGGGTCCACAAAAATGAATTGTTGAAATAAAAACTTATCATTATCCATATCCATCTAACGACTCATTCTCCCTTTTCCCTCTCTTTGTACTATGTACACCCAGACAGAAAAAAAATTCGCTCCTTCACGATGTCCAAGTCAAGTCAGAACAGAAGAAAGAATATATCTATTGTAGATTATATGACCATCTTATAGTCATCGTCATCGTCATCATTCCTTCTTCAAGAAAAAAAATCCATACTAAATTTTTTTTAGGGGAGCAGGAAAAGGCGAAGGAAGTAAAAAGGTACTTGCAAGTTGCAACAAAGTTCAAATAGAAAGACATAATTTTATTTTCCCTTGCCCATTCAATGATTCAATATAAAAGTGGACCTTTCTTCTTCTCTTTTTCAAGGGATGGTTTTTAGGACTCCCGATCATCTTGAATTCACAAGAAATAGCCATGCCAAATGAATGGTGAGGGTGATTCGTGATTTTTTTTCTTGTCCATATTTTGGGTTCCATTCTATCACCATCATAAACAATGCAATCCATCCAATATGAGATGATCAGGAAGGAGCAGCCAAAAATTTGTATGAAATGAAAATGGATGATGGACACAAACGGACGACGACGGACGGACCCAACTATCCTATCCTATCGTCCCATTGTTATTACATGAGTCCATCCAATTCAGTCCATTTTTATAATGTAGCTAAATAGCTATTTATTTGGCCATATATATTTTTACACTTTACATTCTTCTTCTTCATATCCTCCAACTCCATCCATTTGCCCATCATAATAAGGTGTTTAGTCTGGTTTAAGTTTCAGGGTCAAACACACTCGCAAGCGAGGGCAATCTCCTCAGGGACAGACACAATATGCTACATTGTTGGCAATCATCATGGACAAGGGCTAGGCTACGAAAGGGCCTTCAAACGAAGCTATTAATACTTGGATTGGATTGGATTTGACTATCTTGGTTCATTTTTATATAAGTATATTGGTAGTTATATTACCTATGTGCTTTTACAACCTTTTAGAAATAAAATGGATTGGATGAGACATCATCCACATCCAATTCCAATATAATAACTTCTTGATCATGCCGATCACCCATCCATCCATATAAGAGATGAACCATGAGCAAAGGTAGTTTCCTTTCCTCAATTTGGTCGATATAAATTTATACCTTTTTTTCCTCAAATGAGATGTTTGCTTCACTTCCCTGTCCACTTCACCAACCTGGCACTCCTTGTGAAGCCCCATCATGATCATGATGTCAACTCCAATAAGTCACCACACATTACAACAATGTGGACCTTTTCATATACACGCGTAAATTGCAAGTTCTTTAACTTTCTTGATCATCCCGGTCATGCTGGTGATGATGATGATGATGATGAGACGCGGATGAGGACAATTAACCCTTTCCATATTTATCCATTATGAATATTTTTTTTTGGCGAGCTCATATCCTATTTATAATCATGATGAAGACAAGTCAACTATTTCTGGTTTATTTATTTACTACATATTATATCAGTTTTAAGGTTTCATTGACCGATTGAGTGAGAGAGAGAGAGAGGAAAAAAAATGTAAAAACATTTAGTTTCCCTTTCCTCATGACCTCTGAGCCAGAGGTCATCCTACAGAAGAAGAGACTCTATTACCAGTGGATTTTTTTCAAGACTGTCATGTCCTGTCCGTTGGGGAATTGAATTGAGGGAAATGAAAAAAAAAATGTAAACAGAAATGAGTTCATGTGGAGGGCATTATTCATATTGTTATAATCCGTCTTATTGTTACTGGCATGGCATGGCATATGTTGTTGTCCTCCAATAATCAACATCATCATAATCATAATTTAACATCATAACCATCATATTCATCATCCTTTCCTATTCTTCCTTCCTTCACCCTCACTTTTATCTGATTTTGGATATGGGAATTGGGAAATGAATGGAATAGAATGGGATTTTGATTTGGTTTGGGAAACCAGAGATTTCTGGTTCAGAGTTCTAAATGACCTTACAATTAGATGACTTGCTTCTATCAGAGGAATTCTAGAAGTTGATGACATTGAGTAATCAAAGCTTAGAAGAAACTGATTAGCTAATTAATTACGGGGTAATTATATCTTGTCATAATTTAGCTGTAGCCTCTTGAGTTTGCCTTTTGACGTGCGAAGGAATGAAAAAATAATTGTTCATACGTTCATATAATAATTCCTCCATTCCTTTGTTTCGCCACGGTTATGCAAATATAAAATGAAACGTTTATCCTGTGGCGTCGTAAGAGCAAAATTCTGCATAAAAAATAAGCAACTGCAGACGGGTGCATCCTAGACCAGCCGAAGTGGAATGAACAGTTTGACATTGCCATTTTACCGCAAGCTCTTTCGCTCACCTCCTGAAAGGAAGAATAGTCTAACTGTTCATGCAATAATAATGACAGCTCTAAAAAAACCGAGTGTGATATGATCCGATGGGATATTTCGCCCCGGCATGAATTGCAAATTGCAATAATATTGCCAATGACTCAGAAAAAACGGGAATACGAATCTTATGTGCAAATATTAATGACGCCTTTTTTCCTCTCCGCAGTTTATTGTCAGAACCGTTAGGATCCTCCTGGGTGAGGGAGAAGTCGGGGCCGGGACGTTTGTTTTCCTCTCGCCCAGTCAATAAATATGACTGACATCATTCATGACATGACTTCATTTTTTAACAAGGGATCCTACCAGCCAAAACTGATTTTTTTGCAGATGCCGACACGCTATTAGCTTGACCCTCTCGGAGAAATTGCACATTTTCTGTTGCACTCATCTTGCCTAGCGGGATTATACTGACTTTACTTTACCCTCTACGCTTAGAGGTAGGATCCCAGCAAACCCTGATCCTGATTTTCCCTTCACTTTTTAGTGCCATATCGTGATCCACCCTCATCAGGCCTGTCAGAAATGACGATATTACGATGATGACGAGAAGGAAAACGGTGAACCTTTTTTATGAAATCCGATTTCCTCAACAACATCCACCCTGACAGCTCCCCTCTTGTTTGAGTACGTTAACCACAGTCCAAAAACCGTTATAGTTTTTCCTTTCTTTTTTTCTATATTTTTTATTCTCCTCTCCCAGCAGCGTTCTCCTCTTGTCTTTGTCGAAAAAAGGAAGTCTCAGGTATGTTATGTCAGCCATTATATTATTGCACACAATAACAATAAGCTAACAACAATATGAGTGAGGAGACATATTCATTGCAACTCATTGTCAGACTCAAGTACAATTACTCATAATAACAAACAAATCTGAAAAAGCCTGTGCTCTTGGCAATGGCAATAATATTGTTAGCTTTGAGGATGATGAGATGAGTGATTACATTAGGATTATTGTTGATTGTTGTCAGCATTGTTGTTATGCTCTGCTCCCTATTTTGCAACTGTAACCGTTATCCTTACCAGGAGACATTATTACGTTTGACTACAGCCATAAATGTTCCTTGTTTTTTTTCTTCCCCTTTTAAAAATATTTTTTTCTTCTTAAGATAACATATCCCTAGTCCGCTATAGGATTATGCAATCCTTTTCGTTTTAAAAACGATTAAGAAATTGTGTACAGCAAACAGGACACGTGAACAAAAAGAACAAAGAAAACTGCAATAATTGGCAATAAATTATATGTATGTGCTTATATGCAATTCGCGATGCAACAATTGCAAAATTGCAACTCTTCATTTCCTTTTTGGACCACATCATGAAGTGATTCATGATGTAAGAATGACAAACAATTAGCAAGTCAACAAGGTAAATTATTTGCTTTCTATTAACAAGTCCAACTGTTGATATAACAGTTTCTTTAAATGATAATTTTTTTCACCTGAAATTGATTTTCATGAGTCATGAATCATTTCATGAGAAGCGCAAACGTTATTTTTTTTAGTAAGAAATAGAACTGGGCTATATCAATCCTCAGTCAGCATAACTGTAATATTATATTTAATTAGCCCTCAAGGGTCTCCGGCTCCAATCCCCTCAGATTCCTAAGAATGGATTTCGTTTTTTTTCTTTCTTTTCTTAAGCTAATTATAATAATCACTACATTTTTATATACCCCAACCCCACCTAAAACATGAGTTGATTTATAATCCTTTTTACAATTACAACTTGCTAACGATTACGATTAGCCCCGATATATTTATGTATTTGTCTTGTTTCCCAATAATCCCAAATCCAACAATGGCAGGCCATAATATACTTATGTAATCCCATTTTACAATGTGATAATCATCCCATCATGATGACTTTTACGTTATCACATGACATATTCTACAAATTCTACATGTTTCTCTAGCATCTAAAAAGAGATTTTTTTACCACCCCCTCCCCATCGTTGTTGTTGGTTGGTGGTAGGAATAGGAATATTGCACAACAATAAAAAGTAACGTTACCAGACAGCTCGAAAAGATAAACGACAAGCGTCAGTCAAACAAACAACTTGAGAGGGAGAGAGAGGAACGGAGGGAAGCGAAGAGGACAACGGCAAACGGTGCATTTTCTATTCTTGAGGAGCGTTGTTATGATCATGATCATATTTATATTATTACTATTCTTGGGGGAATATTATATGGCATGATATGAAGATGATGTAAGAAAGAAGTTGCCAGAAGAAGACGAAGAAGAAGAAGCTCCCCTTCTTCATCCACCATTCCAATGGATTGGAATCTCCTCTCGCCCTCCCTTCCACGAAAACGCAAACACGAGAAGTACCGTAAGTAAAGTAAAAGAATTTTAGTGCCGGGCCATAGGCCAGGCCAGGCCAGACCAAGCCAACTTAAATTATTATTACCATATTATGTAAGAGGAGCAAAAGCAAAGCAAAGAGGGCCCAAGGTAAAGATCATTGTAATAATAATAATAAGGATAATAATAATGATCATGATCATGGCGGTTGTAGCGGTGGTGGTGATGATGATCATGAATACCATCACCGCACCACCACCAACACCAACATTCAACAACCACGTCGTTTTCGTTTCCCTCTTGGAGGAAGCATGATCTTGGAGTTGGAAGGAGAAGACAACGCTCATGAGTCTCGAAATCTCATCATGAGCGTGTAAGGGAAGAAGGGAAGGGACATTGACCTTAAAAGCTTACGGTACTTTTGGATATCAAGAGGGGTCCCTGCGTGCATGATCATCGTCATGAACATCATCCCCATCAGGATTCAATTCACTTACATAAAAAAAAAATTTTTTCTTCCCGGACATGCAGGGCTCCTCCTTCAACACACATACAAACAGTCAGGAATAGAATGGGATGGAGGAGTTGGAGGAGGAAAGGAAGAACCACTACCTCGGCGATGGTGGTGGTGACGATGGGGATGATGATGATGATGATGATGGTGCGTCTTTAAATACGCTATAGTTATTGAACGATCATGATTGTGATTATATGAATTGTGAGTGAGTTGAGCCGAGCCGCTTCCCCTTCAACAATGGAGCTGGTGAGGAATGAGGAATATGACGAGCTCGTAGGATAACTGTGAAATAAGAAGAAAGTACTTAAGGAAGTTACGAGGTGCATTGTTGAGCCATGAGCCACAACCAGCACCACCACCCCAATCATATATCTGAGCTCAGACTCCATTGAATTTAATCGAAGGTAGAGGGAAAGAAGGTCTGAATCTGAACATTCTGAACGGAGGTCCCTCCTTCACCGCTTAAAGGCAAAGGCTCGAACATCACATCACATACAATAATAGCTCTAAATATCCGTATTCATCCGTAATGTAATATCATATGCGTAAGCGGATAAATATAATAACAATAACGGTGATCATAACAGCACTTGAAAATATTTATATATATAAATATCCGACGGATTTGGAGGAAGTACTTATATGAAAGGTTGAGGTGAAAAGGGATGTTATTCATATGCATATAACTTGCTTTAAAGACATATCTTTACTTAATATACCAAATACCATTTTATTATGCAATGGGCCATCATTATATGTTCAAGACAAGATCAGATTAAAATAATAAATAAAAAGATGCATAAATTTGTTTACGTAATGTATTATTCCCTGGAAATATTTGTAACTGGAGTTGTTTTTCCAGGAAACTGGATGAACTGGGTTTTTACACCCAATTTAATATTTTGTTTAAAAAAGATTTGGAAACAACTTTTTATGTCAGAATAAGGCATGCATAATAAAATTTTGTGGTTGGTTTTAGAATGGGATTTTTTTGGGATCCTTCTAAAAAACGTTATTTTTTTTTCTTCGAGCATATTATTTGGATAATAGACCATTTTACAAGACCATTTCATGGTCATATCCAGAGGTATTTTTTATTTACATGTTCTGGACTACTTAAATATACATCCCACCAAGATTTTAACATAATAATAGTCTCCTCTCAATTTTTATGGTGATTGTGATTGTAAATAAAAAACGAAAAGCATTTCCGTCCTTTACATTAGGTATACCTGTACGTAAACACATTCAATTCATTTCCCATCCATACATCCATAACTGGATAGAATGTCAATGTGAAGGTCAAGTGGAGTGGAGTAACCTGACCTGATGCAATTCCACCTCTCTCAAAGTAGCTAGGTATAAAAATGTAAGGAAACCCGAGTCCCGTAATAAGCCCATTTTGAACCAAATTCACTTTTTTTAGCCAGTGGTTCAATGTTCAAGTTCAAGCAGTGCAATAGAATCCAAGCGCGGCTCAGTCATCATCAGTACATTTCCGCTAACCTTTGTTCCAGCTCATCATTCATAAATTTGAAGTGGCTTGAAATGGCTTGTTATATGACAGTCCAGGTCCAGGGGCCTTGAAACTTCAATGAATCTTTCAAATTTTTTTCTCAGGATATTTGATATGCCATGTCATGCATAATATCATCATCATAGCCATTAGCAAACCTGGTCTGGATGATTGAACCATTTCCCCAAATATCATAAATAAACCATAACACATATTTTTTTATTAAAAAACCAGCTCTCATTTGAAGATTTGAAGATGTTGTCGGGGGATGAAGGGGTTCTTATCATTTGTCTAAAAATGCATTTTTAAGGAAACCCGAGTAACTTGGAGTGAATGGGTTAGCAAATAAAAGAGTAAAAGGTGGGCTGTTTCCCTTTCTCCATCCGCATCCCCAGCTTGACCAAATATTCCTTTCCAAAAATAGAAGAAAAAACATCTTTCATTTTTTTTTCTAAAAAAGGATTTCTCATCATTATCATCATCATCCTCCTCCACATCTTGATCTTCATGTTTTGAAGTGAGTTGTGAGTTCACTTCAAATAAGTCTCAATTCATTTATTACCCTTCCCTCATTCCATTTTTTTTATAAAGTTCTCACAATTTGAAAATCACTCATCACATCACTCATCCTTCCCCAGGACGAGTTTGATAAGCCTCCTCATCCAGTTTTAACCAGTCTATGGTACATCTTGGATCGGGATAAGGATGCGATCCGGATATATTTTTTTTCAAATAAAAAAGGGATGAATTCAATTTCAAAATAAATAACAAAAAAAAAACATCTTTCTTTCTCTCTTTCTTCCCTGCAAATATACTTAAATGAGACGTCCTCTTCCGTGATACTAAATCTGATATGGTTTGATAGAAACATATTTTTATAAATATAAATTCTAATATGTCTTATTATTATATAAATATAACTGAAACATTTTTTATGTATAAGGAGTTGGAGGAGAAAATAAAACTAGTCTGCCTTCACTTCACACTCCCTTATTCGGTTTTGTTGTAGCTTTCGCTTGGGCCGACGAGTCCGCACATTAATTTTTTTTCATGAATGGGGATACATATCCTATGAATAAAAATCATGGCAGGTTTCCTTCAATAATTTAATTTTTCACAGGGTTGAAGGCTCACATCGCATCGGGGCGAAGAAAACAAACTCTTTCATCTAGGTACCCAGGTAGACTTCCTCCTTCCTTATAAAAAAGTTATATAAAGGAAAATGTACTTTAAAATCAGTATCATATTTTTTTTATAGAGGAACTTTACTTTCTTCTTCCTTGATCAGGAGGACACTGCTCACAGTAACAGAAACAGAACAGAGCCCTTCTATAAGACTTGATTAGAAAGATAGATTTGAAGACTTGCTCTGTGTCTGTAACTCTTTCCCTTTTTTCACTTCCTCCTTGATAATTTATCCCTTCCCTATTCATCATCACCATCACCAGTTATGTGTAGGTACTTACTGCTTCACAACCCATATCATATTTCATCATTCATCATTCTTTGAAAGTTTCAAGATGAAACTAAATTATATCATATTTTAAGGAACTCCTGCAAAAAATGGATGCGGAAACCCATTTCAATTTTCACATTTCAATAGTGCACCGGCATCCTGATCATATTGATTGATAAGCCCGTAATAAATACATTTTTACATTTTTAATTAGAGAAAAAACCTTTTTGAAACTCTGCTGCACTTTTTTATACACAGCCATGACATAACAATAGGGCAAGCCAATATAAATGTAAACGCTTCCGTATTTTTTTCCAAAGATCTTTCAATTTATTACATAATCCATAGCATGAGGAATGAGGATGAGACTTGTCGATCATGATATTTTTTTGCAGGCTCCCCCACGGAAACTACCGTTAAGAATCCGTCACAGATTCATTTTCCCTTCAGGGAAAAAACGGCGGGGATATGATCATGATCGAATGAAGGATGAAGGAATGGGGAAATTCATAGTAAATGGCAAGTTCATCTTCACTCTCATCTCATATGACTAAAGACACAAGTTAAGAAAGAGAGAGAGTGAGAGACAAGGAGGAAGATTTTTTTCCCTTTGGTAAAAACGGTACGAGGGAGGATGATCATGATCAGTATGATAATTATGACCAGGTACATACATAATATATTACCTATATGACGAAGATAAGACAAGACAGGTAAAAGTATAATATGGCTGTAGTTAAAAAGCATATATGAAAAACCGTCATTCATGATAATCACCATCATCATCATATCATATCATCATATCCCCGTCGTTTATGGTCATCCTCTTCTCTCCACTTGTCTGTGGATCCCCATATAAGATAAGAAGGAGGTTCGGTTGGGTTTAGGTTGGTGGTATGGTATGGTGGATTGGAGAATGCAAGAAATATTTTTTCCCTCTACAAGACTTCCTCCTTCTCCTTGCAACCGGGGAAGGGAAGGCAAGGAGGAATGCAAAGCCAGGCAAAAATCCCGATTGAACCAACCAGCAATTTATTGTCTCTTTTTCTGCAACCAAATTGCATATTTCTCAGTGGGCAAGGGAGATAGTGAAAGTTCTTTAAACTTTTGCCTTGGCAAAGTGTCTGTTGGCTTTCTGTGTACGAGGTAGACACTCGACTCGCACATTCAGAGAGAGACTTTATGCCAGACGCATACAACAGCAGAATAAATTTTTGCTCCATCCTTAAGAAAATTGCATCACGTTCAGTTCATACTTCATCCATCCATTCATGAATCATGGCCATGCCATGATGATGGCAAAATCAAATCGGCATTCGATTCATTTTCCCAAAGGCATATTTGAAGAAGCCAGAGAGAGAGAGAAGGAAAAAAAAATATTGCATGGATTCGCTCGCTGAATGCTTTTCGCTTGAAAAATGGCAATGAGGATCATGCTTATGCTCATCATCATGATCATCTCGATGAGGAAGACAACGACGAGACAACACAACGGACGCGGAGGACGGAGGAGTAAAAACCAACCAGGAAATGACAGTAAGAGAAACAGTGAAATGGGATCTTGCCGAGATTGCAACAATATGCAATAATTTTTTTTATCAGTTGAGCACTTCCTCTATTCATATTCTTAAGACAACGGAACGCAGGACGAGGGGACAACCATCAACCAAGTAAGTACGGAACGCACCGCACCGTAATGGCAATCTTGAAAAAAAATGATTGGAAATTCTTAAGATTTTTGCATTCGTTCATCGAGACTTGAACAGGAATTTCATGTCATGACTGATTATTGGCCTATCTAAAAGAAATTAATTTGACTAATTAAAAAAAATCACCATCAGCATCATTAATTTTAGCCTACCAACATAGCACATCCAAAATGAATTACTCTGAAAAAAAATAAATCATTAAAATTAGATATTTTAAATCTCTGCTGTACCCATGTCCGAATACAAACAATCTTATATGCATTCCAACTCACGATGATAAATTGGATAACGCAATCAAATGGAAAAATTGTGTGCAAACTTTGTACAAAGAAAAAAAGTACAAATAATTTTTTTCCTTCTCCCTCCTCCAACCAATGCTAAATGAAATGCATGGCTACACTTTAGCAACAACTTCTTTGCAACTTTGTTGCTAAAAAAAATATATTAACTACAAAGTATCCGATCTGCAATGTGCAGTCATCACTTACATAAGCTATACATCTTATATAATTTGTATGTACCTTATCATTTCTCATATTATATTATTTATACTGGTTACTCTTAACTAACTTCATTCTTAGGGGAAAAAGTGAAACAAGGAAAGGTGATAGAGAAGATAAACTTGGATGATAATAATAAAGGAACAAGAGTATCACGACGTGGTATAGATAAAAATATGTGAAGACTCAAGGAGAGGAGGAGAGAGAATCAGGAACAATATTCCCTGCTCGCTGAAATCCTCATATAAAAAAAATTTCTCTGATGAGGATGAGGATGCGCCTTCCCTCGTCTTTTTTTTTATATTTCATTATGCTTTTTTTTTCTTTCACATCCACCCTGATAGCCTGCGATACCTGGGCACGGAAGTTTCTTTTGCACATAAAGTCATTCACATTTTGACCCATATTTTCCCACCGCTTGTTAGTGTGTGTTGTGTGTGTAGATCATCATCATTATCATGATCATGATGGTGATGATGATGATGATGATGGTCGTACCCAGGAAAAAGTAGAAAGGTAAGGTGGTAGGTATGAAGGTAGTAACAGGGGGATTACTTACGATTAGCACAAAAAAAAATTCTTAAGACTCATCTCATCATAGACTTACCTGCTCCTCCAACAACATCGTCATAGGCATCATTATCATCAGCGATCATATTCATGGTATATCTGCATAGCCCATTCAATTCCTCTCGGATGCTGTTCATGAAAGTAAAGTTGCGGAGTGAAGTCTGCAGGCGCTACATTCTGGTACTGGTACTGGTGCGGTGATGAGGAGATGAGATTTGAAGATGTTTGCAGCTAACGCTAAGCTTCAGCCTGGCTCTGCTTTTGGCTTCAACTAGGAAATCCGATGAGTTTTTGCTGATCCTTGTTCATTGTTGATCTTCTGGCTCATTGTTTCGTTCCCACATGTAAAATTGCGAGGTTGGTCTGGTCTGATGTAGCTTGGGATTGGAATTGCCTTGTCTTGGGTGATAGGGATAGGTCTTCTTCTCTTCTGCAGCTCTGCAATTCAAACAAAAGAATAAAAAAATAGGCATTATTGGTTTAGGTGATGATGGGTATCATGATCATCAAGGAATGGAACAGGTACATTTTTTTGCATGGGCTCATGAGATTCAAATTCAAACAAAGTGATTTTTTTTCTTCTTCGGTCTTACATTCACAATCATTTTCTCTGATTCCCTACGGAGGAGTACAAAGGGATGAGATGAGATGAGATAGAGTCACCGGGTAGCCGTTAGTCCCACAAACGGTTCTCCGCTTCCTCTATCAACGAGTTAGGTCAGAGTGAGAGATGAGATGGGATGAGAGTGTATGAAATGGAATTGAAATTCGTTTTTTTTTCGCATCCCATGACTAAAAAGACTTTTACTCCCTGCTAATTTATTTATGCATATAACTTGATACTTTGTTGCCTTTTTTCATTCAGAGGAGAGTGCGGAATGCCTTGGGATACGAAACTGTGCTTTTCCTTTTATGAATTGAAAAGTTACGTCATAATAGATTCTCGATAGCATA
>JAQIXQ010001948.1:0-12209 GCA_034700485.1 Pseudosinella alba | reverse complement strand
ATCGATATAATGTAAAATTTCGACAAGATCGTTCACGACAAACTTTTGTACAGCTTCGCAGGTTGAGAGGTGAAAGTATGTATTGCAAAGGAAAACAATGGAATGTCTTATATAATATGAAATTATGAAATGGCATGAAATCATATCTGATCTTAAATCTAATTGTTGGATGTGTTTTAAAAAATTATGATATACTGGATTAGTCAAGCCACAATTAAACGGAATAAATATAAATATATGCTTATTTATTATTTCAGAACGTCAAATATTATCAAATATAAAATCCATATGAACTTCTTAAATAAGTAAAGTAAAGATCAAGAGTAAAAATGGTGAACAAAGTCAGAAAAAAGTCGGAATGCTACAAATGAATTCAAATTAAAAATAATCTCGTATATAAAATATGTTTATGGATAGTACATACATAATATGATAAATAATATGTAATATTCTGATTTGGCTCAGTCCTCGTCCACCTCGATCGGGTCTTGGTCATCCTCAGCCAGCATTTCCCTTTCATCCCATAACTTCTGCTGCCCATATTTCTTATAGCTCAAGACAACCCCTGTGGAGCCGTCCACTGCCCCGCCTCCCGTGGAAACGCTCCGATTGACCCTGATGCACCGGCCCACAAATTGAGAGAACAGGATTCGGGAGCGAATGTTCCTCAGGATGACGCACATTGTGACCTTTGGGTTGTCATATCCCTCCTTGAGCAGACCGCAAACTATCGCCACCCGGTAGACCCCTCGGGTGAAAGCTTCAGTGAGCTTTTCACTGTCTGGGTCGGCAACTATTGCCACGGCAAACGTATCATCCTTCAGGGACTTGTTAATTGTGTCCACCCAAAGATTGGCTTCCGCCTTGGTCCGGACGATGACCAATGCCTGGGGCTTGAAGCGGGGCTCCTTCTTGTGTTGCTCCTCCAGCTTCTCAAATATATCTTGGGGGATGGAGCCAGTCTCCTCCTTCTCAATGAACTTCGACATTCGAATTTCTTTTCCTGTAATGAATCATTAAATAATTAGTAATAGTGGCCACTCGACCTAATATGTAATTTGTAATATGATTAAATAAATCTCCATTCATTAACGTAAGTTTAAATTAAACTACCTTCAAGATCCTTCGTTGTGATCTCATATGCAACTCTTTGTTGAGCTTCTTCTCCCGTTCCAAGTATGAATGCTTTCTCTCCCCTTGGCCCATGCCGGTATGGAGTGGCCGTGAGAAAAATGATTTTCTTTTCCATCCCGCCCACGGGCCGACTAAAGGCGTCCACGATATTTTTCCAGGTCTTGGCTGGATAGTGGTGGGCTTCATCCACCAGCAGTGTATCAAATAGATCGAAGAATTGCCTTACATCCTCGACAATCCTTTCATCCTTGTAGACAAGGCTGAGCCCGCGGTTCCCTCCAAACTTTTGAGCATTCACGATGACCACATTGCTGAGAATCACCCGATCATGGATGACATCCGAAGCGGAACTGATGATTTTTGGCATCTCCAAAAAATTGTTGACATCTTCACCCTCCTCCGCAATGTCGTCAAAGATTCCGGTTTTTTCAAAGAAGGACTTGATGCCCTTCTTCACTCCGAAGGCTTCACCCAGTTGGGAGCTGATCACTTTGGATGGGGTCAGTACCAAAACCTTCTTGGATTTCAAGACGTATGGGAGCAAGGCAATCATTCCGGATTTGCCTGATCCCGTTGGCGCCACAATGAGGACTGGCTTCACTTTCACTTCAGTAGTTCGGAGGTTCTCTTGGAGTTGCTTCCCACGCTCCTGTAGAAGGAGACCTTGGGTTTGGAGCACGGCTTCCCGCTGGTAATAATGAACCTTGGTCGTGATTCCACGCGTCCTGGTGTATTGGAGGTAGTCAATTATATGTTCTCCATAAAGCTCGAACTTGGAAGGAGTCTTGGTGAAGCGAATTCTTTTGTATGGGGGTGGGGCAGCAACCTCACCATCCCCCTCAGTTGTGGCTTCCACATTGGCGCTGTTGCTGGCTTTTGGCTTCATTCTTGCCTGCTTTGGTCCCGGACAAACTTATTTCTTTGTGGTTTCCAAAAACTGATATTTAAGTAAGAGATAAATAAAACATTCTTCAACTTTATATTTTTTTATCTTTTGCTTCGATCTCAATCTCCAATTTATAATTCAACTATTCAGTTTACGACAATCACTTACATCTTCCGAACTTTTTCCAAATGGCTCAAGCAAGATCTAATTGTTTCACAAATGATTTAAAGTTAACTTTAACAGTCTGGTCAGAGTTGGGATTGAAATTTCAATTTATGAGATAATACCGACAATGAACCTGTCGGAACTTGAACAATGACAATCTGAACAATGAACAACCTGACAATGAATGGGAATGAACATTGAATTGCCTTCACTATTATACCGGCATTATAAATGATATGGCTTTGCTCATCCACATATTCCCAACTCAATCGTCATCCCTTTGCGAGAGCGAATGACTTACTCGAGTAACCTGTCTAATCTGCCGAAAGAGTCCATATGCAGACGGCGACTGCGATCGCTGCCAATTCAGCAATTATTGGGGTTGCTCGCCGCAGCTCCGGGAACCTCTTTGGCCGCCGTCCGTCAAAACGTACCGTTTGAACAAAGCGTACATAGATTACGCTGCCCGTCTCCCATATATCGTAATGCTCACCACTTCACCTTCTCTACCAACGTTTAGGTGCATTGGAATAGGCTTGTTACTGAGTTTCTAGAGAAAGGGTTATATTTTTGGCATCTTCTAAGCTAAAGAACAACTTCTCCCACTATGGACCATTTTGGAGTCGGTGACGCGGACGATTCCCTTGAATTTCCAATTTAAATTCATTAGGTAGCAGGCCAAAACATAAGGCCACTGGGACGGATTGCATTGCAGAGAATGTAAATGGAAAATTGGCATTGTCCTCGATTTGGAGTTTTTTGTTCATTTCGTAAGAAGTTGCTCCAGCCTCATGAAATCTCATTGATATATTATGCATAGCAAGAGCTGTAACATGGCATGATATATGCAGATCGTAAATATTGTGGGGGAAAGAAAATATATATCCATATCCTTACTCATTTTCAACTCCGAATCCATAGTACGTTGTAAATTAAATTAGATTATTTGGATCGACAGGGCAGAAGATAATATATCATTAATCAAAAATATTTTTTTAATTAATTAAAATAATAAGTTAATTTTACAGTAATTTGTAATTGTTGCAGCTCTTTGGTTTCAGTTATTAAAGACATTTGGAATTAACAGGTTATTAATAGTTTTTATTATTTTGTGACTGTCTCATTTCTCATGCATTTCTCGTGCTTGCTTGGATCCCTCCTATAACGGTAGCAAATATATCTCGTCCGAGTTTGGCCGTTCTTGATACAAACTTCCATATCCCACCTCTGGTATTCTATGAAATTAAAATCATTTTTGTTTTAGATTAGTCGATTTCGTAACCGGACTTTTCATAGCTTGCTTAATTGTTATGAAAAATTCTTACTGCCTCTGCTGTAGCACTTCCTTTCGCATTCATTTCGAAGCCATTGATAACGAGTGATGTTGGTTCGAGCATTGTCGTCGCCAATATAGTTGAACAGACCGCATAAGTGGTCATCCGTTTCATTCTTGCAATCACGTTGACACATCGATAGTGTATAGCCAAACCCTTGCAGAATGAAGCCCATCAGGATTACGGTGGCACAAACCCCGGCCATCTTCGGAAACCAGGTCATCTTGGTTGCTGGAGAAACTTCTGAGAGCAGAAGCAGAGCTACAGGTTCCAACTTATCGGGTTGTTGAATGATGACATCTCCTTTCCCACTTTTCAATTTATATCTGATACGGGCGTCATTTGGGATGAAGTCACAAACGTCGCAACAAATGATTTGCGTAATTTCATTTGAATCACGTTCGCCTCATACGCACAAGACATTCCGACACCGTAAAACTTGTAAACATGACCGACAACTGTAGATAGTTATATCAAAGTTATAGTTAGAGGCCCGTTAAAAGCAGAAGTATGTTAATTGGCTAATTTTGACTGATTTGATATATATTTGCAGACAGGGTAAATATTGCAATCTACAAACATTTGGCCAAGTCATATTTAGAGATTGTCTATATTTAAATGTCTTCATATTTAGGAGTTATATTGTGTCAGTATCTTTATCTACCTCAGCAGCATCCGATATCCGTTGGAGCGACATTCCTGTCATGCTCACGAAATATCTATACGACTACATCCGATATTTATTGGAGTGACGTTCATTTCTTTCGCAAGTAGAATGACACAACTAACGGCTCTTTATCATATTCATGTAGCTTATTTCTCTTCCCATGCACACTCCTGCACGTTAATCTGGACCCGAAACAAACGTTCCGAAATGGAATTTAAGAAAACATAATAATATGCATAAGATGAAATCAATATATTTACAAAAGGAACGAGGGTACGTGACGGTTGCGCAAAGCATAAATGAGATTTTTCCACTAAAATATAGAGAGACGAGACCTCCTTTAAGTTATGCCATGTAATTAATAAAATAATGCCATAAAATTAAATTAAATGATGTGACCATTTTTTGCCATTAACGACGTAGATTATTGGTTATAAATAATGAGAAAGCTAATTGGAGAAAGTTTTCGTCACATAAACAGCCTCTTCAAATAACTGTTCCGATTTATCTGGCAGGTTTTAGTTGGGAACTTTCCATAACTAATTAATTAATTATACATATGCGAAAAGTAATATTGATTTAGGAACCAAGAATTATCAAAATTTGATGTTGATGGTTTAACATTTAAAAAGCATTTGTTTTAAATATATAAGTATTCAAAAATTCAGGTTGTCAAAGCATAACATTTATTATTCTCGTTTCAATTCATTTTAAGGTATCAATATTGCAAGGCGTTCTTTTAATAATGGCGATAATTCGAGATTCGAAAATTATGCGCATATATATACCCTTATGCTACGCCACAAAGACAAATCTGATTGTTTTATGTGGAGGAAAATTAGATTTGTTGCAGCGTTGCAAGCAGGCATGATTCTGGCCTTTCCCATTTCGAAACATCATCGAGAAAATTTTGCGCGGGAAATGTTTTTCTCAAATATTACCCCGTAAATTTAAATATTATGTTGTAATATTACAACGTACAACCATATTACATCATAATATTTAAATTTACGGGGTAATATTTTAAAAAAAAGTTTCCCGCGCAAACTTTTCTCGATGATGTATCGAAATGGGAAAGGCCAGAATCATGCCTGGTTGCAAGCCATTTGGTGATTTGCAAAGTTATAAGCTTGTAACTGAACAATATATTTAATTACGAATTCTCTTAATTAAATAATCAAATAAGTGTATTAATGTAAGTTCATACGATTATGATATATGTATTACGATGAAAGAGAAAAATGAAAGGTCCGCATTTTTAGTTGGCAATTTGGCAGTTTCCAGCGAATCTTGATGTGTGTAATAGAACTGTGCTGATAAATTCGCAACAGTAAGCATTTTCAATTTGCATTCTCATAACCTCATTTTGTAATGCAAGTTTAGCTCATATATCGCAAGAAAATGTAGTCCAACAAGATCATAAAATTGAAGTCAAAAGTATATATAAAACTCGGAATGAAAGAAAAAGCGTTTATTCCAGCTTTCTTCATTCTGAATATCATGAGGAGATTCCAGTGTTTATGGATTGTAGCTATAGTATCGATATCGATAATTAGTTACAGCTCGGAGCTCGGCTGCATAATTTTCTATTTACTTCTTTGTCCAGCATGCTATGTTATGGACTGAAAATATTATTATTTTTCACTTTATTTTTTTTAAAACTCGCCAAATGTGTGTTCACATTTATCAAGTAAAGTAAATCCAAAGTAAATATTTGAATAAAGTGTGGAAATTAAGCTACAGTATACAATTGCCAATATGTATATTAATTCAATTGCATTAATTTTAAATCAAAAATATATTAAACCCTGTAAATCTTCTTATGGATGCAAGAGCGTAACAAAATTCATTTATTATTAATTTTAATGCTTTGCTCAATCCCCAATACAGCTATTCCATAAATGGCAAATATTTACATTTTCAAATCGCTTTCAAAATCACTGGAGCATAAACTCAGTCATTTACAAAAAAAAACGAATGTAAAGTTAACCAAAGATCCGCTCGATTATGAGTGAAATGGAATGATACTGACAATGAGTCTCTGAACAAAGAGCAAACGGATTATTCTATGCTTGCCTCTAATATGAAACATTTTGCCGTTTGCTCTGCTCGCAACTTTACCTTGCCTAATGTATTGAAATAGGCTTAACATGTAAAGCTTCTACCTAAAAGGAAAATGTTATTATATTGCCAACAATTCTCCATTATGGACCATTTTGGAGCTTGGTGACGTAGACGATTCCTTTATATTTCCCCTTTAAATTCATTAATGAGCAGGTCGAAGCATTATCTCAGTGGCCCGCGGATCTCTTCTCATTGCCGAAAATGTAAATGGAAAATTAGCATTACTTTCGATTTTGAGTTCTGTATACATTTTGTTGGGAATTTCTCCAAATTTTCATCAGGATTAATCTACATTCATGAAAGTTCATAGATATATTATGCATTACAGCGAATGCCGTAGCAGGACTTATGACTGAGTGAAGGTAGTAGGGATGTCTGGATGTATAGAATTGCTACTCTTCGAGTTTGAGTTTTTTGTGCAATGGATTGAAAATTACTCCGACTCTTCATCAGGATTAATCTAGCCTCATGAAACCTCATAGATTTATTATGCATTGGAGCCAATGTCGTAACATGATATGATAAAATTGATAAATGAGGAGCGTTGCGTAGGTATTATGGATGTATTTCCACATTCTTCGTAATTTCGCATCAATTATAAATATGAAATTGCAATAAATGCAAATTGAGCATGAACCAATTCGCAATTAATTTAGGTGACAATGGCAAGGATGAAAAGAATGAATAATAGCTACTGGATTTTAATATTCATATTATATTTTAGTCAACTTCATGAAGCTTTCCAATTTTTGTGTTTGTAAATGGGAGAAGAAAATATTATACATGAGGAGAACATACGATACGGGTTTGGATGCCTTCTTTTTAAAAAATCCAACTAGGTATAAAATACTGAAGAAAATTGTCCAGAAGATTTGGACTCTTGATAGATTATGTCCATAATACTTACGAATTCCATTTTCATTATTTAAATAATTAAAAAATGTTTCACATTTTAGTCGCAATTTTCCAGTGAATTTTGGTGTGTTATATATGAATTCGCAATAGTAAGCATTTTCAAGTAGTTCAACATGATCATAAAACTCAATTCAAACAAAATCAGAACATTGGAATTGAAATGAATGCAAAATGTAAAACATTTATTCCATCATTTCGTCATTCAGTCCCAATATCATTGCGAGATTCCAGCGTTTATAGACTAGCCGCAGTAGCGCTAATTAGATATGGGTCGGCTGTATAGTTTTCTTCTGAATTCTTTTAAAAAAAGCATTTAATGTCTATTCACATTTTAATCTTATTTTTAGTTAAAGGGAACGACAAGATGAACTGAAAAAGTCAAAATACATATGTATATATCAATCTTTCCATTCGGTAGAAGAATCCAAATAATATTCACGTGCAAAACCAAAATAAATAATATGTGAGTAAAGTCTGGAAATTAGTCTACAATTAAAACAATTGTTGACATGTTAATTCAATTGCATTAATTGCATTTACATTTTCCAAATGCTCTCGGAATGACTGCAGCAGAAATTAAGTCATTTACAAAAGATAAATTCCAGTTTAATTAACGATCGGATCGATGTGAGTGAAATGAGATGATACTGACAATGAGATTCCCTGGGACTGGGACTAAAATCTGAATGAATAGGGAACTTACTTGATTCTATTATAATTACAACAGAGTTTATTACAAACGTAACCAGCCACTGCCCACTGCTATGCTCGCTGCCTGCTTCTAATAAAGGCTTATTTGCCGTTGGCTCTGCTCACCACTTTATCTTTTGATATATTGAAATATGCTTAACACATTATTAAGCTTCTGCCTAAAAAGGTTGTATTCTTGGCATCTTGTTAGCCAAAGAGCAAGTTCTCCCACTATGGACCATTTTGGAATCGGTGACGTAAATGACTCCCTTGTATTTCCCCTCTAAATTCATTACTGAGCAGGTCTGACCATTAGCCTATTGGGACGGATCACAATGCAAGACTGTAATTGGAAGACTGGCATTGTCCTCGATTCTGATTTTTTTATGCATTGGGTAGTAAGTTGCTCCAACTTTTCATCAGGATCAATCTACCTTCATGAAGTGTCATAGATATATTATGCATTGCATTAAACATGATGCATATATGAACTATGAAGAGCGAAGATATTGTTGTGGAGTGTGGACGTCTGCTATTACTGCTATGAGCTATGGCTGTAAATGAAAGTAAGAAAAAAAGTTCCTGTCTGCCCTTTTATTTTTCAACTTGAATTGAAATGATGCATTGAACAAAGTTCCGTCATACAAAAATCTACCAACTAATATGCATGTTCACTATATCAATCGTTCAGAGGGATTTAGATGAAAAGCCAAATGAAAATTAATTACCAGCTATTATTGGGAATTTTGCATCAATTAGAAATATAAAATTACGCAAGTTGAGCATGAACATCATCGCTATTAATTTAGTTGATAGTGGCCAGGATAAAATGAATGAATAATAACCATTTCTGGATTTAATTTTCTGATCACATTTTGGGTAACTTTTCTGAGGCTGTCCAATTGTATATTTGTAAATGTGATGATGGTAGAAAAGTAGTATTGTCTTCAGTATCATTAAAACTAATGCCCTACAACGACAATAGGTTTCATTTATTCACTTGGCCTTTAGTTATGTCCCAAAGATAAAAATATAACTTATTGGCAAGGTGATAAGAAAAATTGACAAAAAGTTTAAAGTTGAGGACTGCCACAATGAGAATGATATTTTTCTATTTTTCTATTTTTCTGATTGACCAAGGAGGACCAGAGCATTCAACAATTTCAACTTACAAACAGAATTTATTTTGCACAAATACGTATCCCATAAAAACCAAAAAAATAAGTTTAAATGATTTTTACACCTTAGATACATAATATGGCTTTTGTTCTGATTCTGAATACGAATTCTCTTGTTCATATAATTAATTATCAAACCCCACAACAAAGAATGAAATGAAAAATTTGAAATTTTTTATTTACTAGTTACCAGTGAATTTTGCAATGGAGAAAAAAAGTGCGCTTATAAATGCTTATAGTAATTAAATTAAGCATTTTCAATTTTCATCCTCTCATTTGATCTGGCCCATTTAATTTTGATTTGATTTTGTGTTTTTTGTGCATTGGGTAGGAAGTTGCTCCAACTTTTCATCAGGATCAATCTAGTTTCATGAAATCTCATAGATTTATTATGCATTGTAGCAAATGCAGTAACATGATATGGGTATGTATGAATGATGAAGAGCAGCGTAGATATTATATATGCCGGTCGGCTATATATATAGCTCTACCTCTAAATGGAAGGGAAGTGAAAGAAAAAACGATCCTCGATGCATTTTTGTTTTTCAACTTGAAATGATGCATTGAACAAAGTTCCGTCATACGAAAAGTTACCTAAATAATGATTAAATATATTATGCATTAATAGCGATTTCTTTTTGGAAGATTTTGAATTACAAACCTAAATCAAAATTAAGAGGAACACAATCTAGATAATTTACATCAATTAGACAAATTAAATTATGCAAATTGAGCATGAACAAAATTGCAAACACGTTTGTTGACCAGGATGAAAGAATTAAAAAATAATAAATCCAGGACTTTTATATTCTTATCGCAGTTTAGTAGATGTTTAGAACTTTTCTGAGGCTGTCAAACTAATCTTTATAGAAATGGAACCCCTTTTAAATTATGCTATACAAATAATTAAATTAAATGATGTAGCTGATTGTCCATGAATGAAGTAGCCTATTGGTCATAAGTGACCAAAAGCTAATTGGAGTCCTTTCTTGGCCACATATTACTTAAATAACCAATAAGGGATTTTTGTGTTACATGTGAATCTTGCCTCTGGACAAAATAGTTATGCCAAAGTAATTAAGCATTTTAATTTTCATCCTCACAATCGCATTTTTGAAATGCAAGTTTAGCTCATAATGCAACAAAAAGAAGATAAATGAGATCGATTAAAAATAAATTCGCACGTAATATGAAACTTGAATACAAATGCACATAATTTATTTATACTTTCAGTTCATATATCAATGTAAGATTCGGAAGGTAAATTTTATGCAGACGGTAGTAGCTGGGAACCGAGAGCTAGACTTTCACTCTCGAGTAACCCGTCTACTCTGCCTAATAAGTTCATATGCAGCCGGCGATGGGCATCGCGGCCATTTCAGCAAGCTAAGGAGAAGCGCCCCATTGCTCCGGGAGCCACTTTTGCCGCAGCATTCAGAGTCTGAACAAACAAGAAAGTGTGAATGGATTCTCCGTGCCATCTTCTATTATAAAGCATTTGCCGTTTGCTCAGCACTTTATATAACTATGCAATGCTCAGTGTATCGCAATGGCTTACCACTTTTATAAGCTCGTCTTCCAAAGTCGAAATGGGTAAATACATATCTAGGTAGCTAGCTATCCTGGCATCTCGCTAGCTAAAAAGACAAGCTCTCTCAATATGCACCATTTTGGAATTGGTGACGTAGCGAATATCCTTATGCTGGCCATTTGAATTTAGTAGAAAACAAGTCGTAAGATTATCCACTTCCATTGAAGGGAATGTAAAAGGAAATTTAACATTGCTTTCGATTTGGAGTTTTTCAGCATTGGCCTGGCAGTTGCAGTTGCTCCTGCTTTTCATCAGAATTAATCTAGTATCATGAACACTCATGACTGAACGTTTTTTTTGGCTTTGAAGTTGCCTGAAGTTTTTCATGAAAAGTCATGCAGCTTCATCAACTCAAATAAACATTTAGGTACGACGGCTATATCCAATACCATGACGTGACGTTATATAATAATTATATAAAAGGAATATTTTCGCTAACTCTGCTACAGCTACAGATGCAAGGGAAGTGAAAAAAATCATCATTCCAGACTGCAAGTTCTTCTTTCTTCACCTGTGTAATATGATGATTTCATCAAAGTCATGTGATATAATAATATCCACCTTCTAGATGTCCACTGAATGCATATCCCTTAACCTTAACGCTAAATTAATTAATTAACGAGTTTATCAAGTTTGATTTGAATTTTTAGTGAAAAGCATGCAAAATCAAATCAAACCACAATAAAATTTAAATATGTTTCATATCACACAGAAACGATCAATGAACATTGAACATAAATCCATTTTGCACCCAAACAATAAAAATTAGAGAATACGCAATTTGAGCATAAATAAAATTGCTAACATAACAAATTAGCTGAAAATTTATATATTTCTGGATTTTAATTTTAATTTTCCAGTTTGCATTGAACATATACATTTGGTACATGATTTTGCATCAGATTTTCAATTTTTATATTTAAATACTTATAAATGGGGAAAGAATATTATAATCTGCGATATGCTCCAAAACCCCATCTAAGAAACTGGGATGGGAAAATTGTCCAGAATATTACCTGGCCTTATCGAGACTTTTGATAATGATATTTGATCATCTTTCTGACATTACTCAAGGAAAATGGTACAGGTCTGCTTTAAGACAAATGACATATCGTTAAATTAAATGACCATGCTTTGGCCATGAATGTTGTGGCTGAGCCCATAAGTGACTAAAAGTTAAAGCTTGACACAAAACGATTTCTTAACCAAATTTAGAATCTTTTTAATTGTTGAGCATAGATAAATGATGATAAATGATGATATTATGCATGATACTGATATTCAATTATACATGAAAATACTCATCCAAATTGAAGAACCAGTTAATGAACAAGGAAATGATGTTGATGAGGCTAATAGCAAGTATTGAAGAACAAGAGGTTAATGACGAGGACAGCGACAATGATAATGAATGATATTTTTTTTAAAATGAACATAGAGGACCAACAAATTTACAAATATGGGCAACTGACGGAAAGCAACACTATTTCAATGCTTATCTGATTTCAATTCTTACAAAAATCAG
>JAQIXQ010001947.1:0-12218 GCA_034700485.1 Pseudosinella alba | reverse complement strand
TTCCCTTACAGACTAGCATTTAAAGTGGTTCGAGAAATATCAGAGGCGATATCAGAATGCAAGCCAGCTCTCTCGTCAGATTTTAAAAGGAAGGGCAGGTCACTCCTTGAGTTAGATCGGTGGAAAGCTACAGAGTTCAGAACATTTTTATTGTACACTGGTCCGATTGTGCTGAAGGGAAGAATAAAGGATAAATATTATGACAATTTCTTAGTATTATCTGTTGCAATTAGGCTTCTAGCTCAATCTGATCAATCACAGAATCTCATAAAGTTCGCTGAGGACCTTTTGATTTATTTCGTTCATGACTTTAAACAGCTGTACGGACGGACATTTGTTTCATACAATGTTCACGGTCTTATTCATTTAGCCCAAGATGTGAGACGGCACGGTGCGTTAGACAAATTTAGTGCTTTCAAATTTGAGAATTACCTTGGACAGCTTAAGAAACTAGTTAAGAGTGCCAGGTTGCCTTTGCAGCAAGTTGTAAATCGAATTTCGGAACGAGAACAGAGCGAAAACGCAACGAATCAAGCGAATATTAACGAGACACCTGTTTATGTCTTAAAAGAGGAATGGTGCACTGGTGGTGTGAGCTACAGCAAAATCGTCATCAACAACTACACCATTCAAATCTCATCACCGAACAATATTGTTTACCTGATTGATGGCCGTGTTGGACAGGTGCACAGTATAACTAAGATTCCAAACAAGGTTCCTAAAGTCGCAGTGCGGTGTTATTTTAATTTATCATCATTGTTTACGTACCCATGTGAATCAAGCCTATTAAATATTTACCAGTGTTCTCCGAAAACTGGACGTAGTAGTAAAAAATTAAAGTGCACTAAAATTCTAAGCAAAGGAGTTAGTTTGCCTTTAGGGAAAGATAGGATAGCTTTACTTCCGGTGGTCCACTCAGTTTAGAAAAATGGCGTTCACTCACGGGATAGTGGCATTCCCAATTGACAACTCCGTGGAGGTGCTCCCGATTGGCTGGCTCTTGGAAGGCCACACCAGCTGTCTCTACCCACCGCTGAATACTGACGGATTGAGCAGCATGGTTAAGAAGAGTGTCCCCCGTGACAACGATTGGATCCTTTACGAGTGTCGAGTATTAAAACTGTATGGTAAGTTAACTTGAGTTAAGGTACTCATTCCATTTTGTGCGGTTGTTTTTTTAAAAGAGAAGTTAGTAATATATTTAAAAATATAATACAGAAAGCTACAAGGCTGCCCGGGCTAATTTGAATAAAGCTGAGAAGACTTCCGACTTGTCCAGCAATGATGGATCCCGCAGGAGGACTGCAACTTCAACCAAACCGGATCTCCCATTACATCCTGACGTCGCACCCCTTGCAGAGGAACTGGAGGAGCGCACTCTCCCGGACGAACCAACTGAGAAGGACCCACCACTGCGAGATCCTTGTTTTGTGCTGGCTTCCGACCAGGTTCCTGTCGCAGGACAGACTGTGGAGTATTTGTTGCAAGGATCCAGTGTGAATGCTATGTCATGCGGACAGTCATGTGCAGGTATGTTAAATACATAATAGGCATATTATATAAAATTTATTAATAACGAACATAATGAGTTTAATTTAAGTTGAATTAATTTTATTTGGTTTTGTGAATTTTATTTTATCTAGCTCATCACGAAGCTGTGCTGCTTAAGATCGAAGGACTTGAAGGAATGATGAGGCAGCAGACGGAATTACTGAATTTTTTGATTACACAAGGACCATCCAAAGGTCAAGTGCAAGACTCCGCCCCTTCATGGAAATTCGCAGTTGATACATTCCCGGTGAAAACTAAACAAGACCTGGAGGATTTGGAGAAGCTAATTTTGGATAACGATTCTGCTAAGGCCGAGATTGTAAGTTTAAAAAAAAATAATTTTCGGAGATTACTCAATAATTGATATGATGATAAGGTAAATTAAAATGATTTTTAATTTAAATTTATAGAAAGAGAGGTTGAAACTATTCGGTGGTGGAACTTTGGAGGATGCAATCAAATCAATCTTCAAGTTTAGCATTGATGACAACGTCTTATCACAGCACTCTCTGAAGGGACAGTCCAAAAAGTCGTCGTTCACGGGATATTCAACATTGTATGGGGTCATGTTTGGTATGTCATGATGACTATTATGGTATAAATTATAAATTGGTGTGAACCTTAATTATCTAACTAACGTCATGTTGCTAAACAAATTTTTGTTTGGTTTGTACAGATTCCATTCGAGCAAATGCAAAGTACAGAGGCATCACTTTGGACGTGTTTGACGAGGCTGTGGCAAAGAACCTTAAACGGGCGGCTGACCGAGTTAACGCCAGAAAGTTAGTTTAATAAATTAATTTACATAGGTATATTTATAAAAGTAGATATTAGTAAACATGATAATGATTTAATCTTTTATTCTCTCGATTTTAGGAAATTGACACCCAGTGCTCTTGGAACAGAACCCAACACAACACTCTAGTTTCAATCAAATAATCTCACTTTTGTACAATATATTATATATGCTTGTATGTAAT
This sequence comes from Pseudosinella alba, assembly GCA_034700485.1. Lineage (NCBI taxonomy): Eukaryota > Metazoa > Arthropoda > Collembola > Entomobryomorpha > Entomobryidae > Pseudosinella > Pseudosinella alba. The sequence goes on along the minus strand of JAQIXQ010001947.1, from coordinate 9,687 downwards.
GTTAGTATACTATTTGTAGCGAAGACCGCAATTTAAAATAAAGAACCAAAAATGTAAATACGATATAAATTGCTTAATTAACTATTTCAATTAAAATAATTAAATTTCGATCGATTTCGCAACGTATTCACCGCGAAATCGTGTGGCTCTAGAATGAACCTAAAAATCGCCATGAACTCGCCACTTATTAGCTTAGAATTAGTGTAAATAATCGCACATATATCTCTTATTTATCGTGGCGAGGCAGCGGACAAATAGACTATTTTTTGGGGTCGAATCGACGTAGATTCACTGCGAATTCGGTGATCGATTTGGAACATCGAATTCGCAGCGATCTACGCGAATTCTGCCGAGTGGGATAATATAAGTATTGTGTTACTAATGCCGTCAGTTAATGCCGACTTTTGGGAAGATTTAAGTATCTATTTAAGACAGTATTTCCTTGCGAATACTTGCCTTATTCCCGTCCAAGTACAACACAAAATTATGAAGAAAATGACTTTTTCAAAATAAAGAATACTGGAACCTAAAGTTAATTGTGAGTTAAGCGTAGACAGTAATGCATAAAGCAACACTGGGATGGATGTGGGAATGATGCACTGAGATGTTGAATATCAGGACGAATATAAGTGCCATTACAAGGTTCTAAAACATGATTGTAATAGTGAGCTGAAAATGGTAAATTTTATCAACTGCAAAAGCAAGTAATTCATTACAAATTCAGTGCTCTCAAAGAGCCAAACTATCTTATACATCTAGATACTTGATATTCTTTAAAACTCAGGTATTGGAACACATGCACACAGCATTTAAAGCATCAAAATTATCATGTCTTAGTAATTAGAGCCGCACCAAGATTTCTCATGACATGTTAGTGGTAAATAGAAACCAAATTGTTAACAGTCATCTACAGCACTTGTTAGTTACTACATATACAATTGGCACATTTCTCGTCCAAATCTAGCCAAACGTTATGAAAATGTTTATTATAGTTGGCTGGTTTATTACTCGATGGAAAGAGACACAAAAACTCTTTATCCCCTGAAGCAATATATGAGGTTATGTTAAATTATATTGAACTGGTCAATTCAAGGAGACGTGGACGGTCATCGTCGTTGACCTTTTTAAATGATAAGCGATGTTAGAATAGAGAGCTTACTTGGGAATTAGTTATATTAAATCATGGTGTTTTAAAGACTTTATTCTCATAATTAACTTGCATGTTTCTTTCTCTGAGGAGAGGATGACTTTATCCAATATTACTATATTGATAAATGTCTTGCTTTCCACGAAAAGTGTTAAAGTTGTTCTGTGACCCACATGCAGCATTATATTCAATGTTAATCATGGTCATTGAAAAATGTTTGCAGAATAACAGGCAAAAATATACATTGATTTTCCCCAAAATGAAGGCATGACTATCTCTAATCAAAAATAGCTTGCTGTAATATATTTTTTAAGTTCATTTTTGCATGAAACGAGAATGATCATTTTCGTTTTAGGGAAACGAAATCCTCAGAAATGATGAAGCTTTTATGCGTTAAAGCTGTACTGTACAGCGAAGACGATGACCAACGTATGAGTTGCATTAAGTATCAAATATGACATATGTCATATCCTGCTGAAAACCGAATTCTAGGGGATTGGGATTGCAAAAATAGAAACTATTTGTCAATTACGTCCCTTGTTAATTACAGAAGATATTTAATTGGTACATTTCACCTCTAAATTATGTTAAAATGTAAGCCACTATACCCCAAGACAATATTTGATTCCTATCGTTTGTGTAAATCTTGTCATTAAATACTAGTTTAGTTATACAGTTTCCTTGACAATCCATGTTCCAAAATGTTAGAATGCTTATCAAATTAGATGTTGCTTCCCCTATGGTTGTCCATACGGACGCTTTAGGGAGGAATACTTCATTTCAAGTTGTGCCATTTCGCTGGCCCTAAGTCTGTATTGCGTCAAAGTCTCACGGGATATTTATTCTTCGTTCTCCAGAAACTTTCTCCAAAGTCTGCTCATCTCTCAATTGTTTCTTGGATATTTTTCAGCTCTAATAAAATTAGAAATACAAATTGAAATTACGAACAAAAACTTTACCTAGAGTCGCGAGTGAGGCTAATTAGGAGTTTAGCCTTGTTCGAAATGAAATAATTATGGGGGGATTTATTTGATCTTGTAACTATAATCAAATTGCTGACGGTGAGGGAGGTTAGTGGAAGAACGGAGAAAGGTTAATGGCGGATGAGCTTTGTGAGTTAATTAAGTGCGTTGGTTAAAGATAATTGTGTGGGAGTTAAGAGTGTCTTGGAAAGCAAGTTTTATAAGTTTTGGAAAGCGTGTAAACTGATATTTCTTAGTTATGTTTTACTGCCATTACTGATCGAGACAAGTCATCCGATAATCACCTGATTTAATTGGTGCTGATTTAAGGGTACATTTTAGTTTTTATTATTGATAGTAATGATAACTGGTGATTATTTATTTGAAGATGTTGGATTGTCGTTTTATTCTAATTAATTTTTTAACTTTAATTATTTCCCAGCTCTGTTAATGCTCAGTACCCGCCAACCTTAATTGCTCTTTGTAAGTTGGGTTTATTTTAATCAATCATGGGACGGGGAAAGAAACAACTTGACTGCTCCCCTCCCAAGATGTTGAAGGAGGACGGGGGTCCAGTGGAACCGGGAGATGCTGTTGGGGTGGAGGTCACTCGCCCCAAGTCAAATATGGATAATCTCGTTAGTTAACTCTAATTTATTTCCAGATATTGTGAATATGGGTAGTACTAATTACAAGTCTTTAACGGCTTAATTGTAGACTAGGTATTTATTTCTTAATTTTCATTTTTATTAACAGGAGACCCCGATGGATTCTGAATCTGCAGAACAAGACCCCTCCCGGGAAGTTCGGAAGTCCACCCGTCTCAAGCATCGTCTGGCATCTCATCGTCAGACCAAAAGCCCACACAAGCCTTCAGTGAAAGTAGCACGGGGAGAATGGAAGAGGACAGGGCAGAAGCCGGACGAGGGCTGGGAAACCATGACGCCTGGAGGTGGTTCCACCGTCACCAGCTTCAGTTTGCCTAAGGTTGGAGAAGATGAGGGTGAGGAAGTTTGCCTTGAGGCGGAAGTGAAGAAACTCAAACGAGAGAACAAAATCTTCAGAGACAAGATTGTGAATGCTGCCAAAACCTTCAGCCGCAAACAACGAGAGGTGAAAGTTCAGAAAGGCCTGGTTGCTACACTGTCTCGAGTTTTGGAATTGATTGTGGACAGCGAAATGCCGTTTGGGAATGCAAAGGAGATAATTGGAGGAGCACTTGGACAGATTTCTGGGGGCATGGTTGGTGATCCCGTTCAAGCTTTCAGCGACTGCTTTAACTCATGGGACCAAGAAGAGAGGCTAGTCAGTCTAATTTATGAGGGGCTGTTAAAGGGATTGGGGGTACTGGAGCTACCGGCAGAACCATTTGAGGACGAGAACGTGGAGATTGACGATAACGTGGAGCCCCTCGCCAACGTCGTTGAGCAACCGGAACCCCCCTCACAAAAGGAAACAATTTCCAAAGCTACCAAGATGATGAAGGAGGAAAGTGATGATGACCCAATTTCCTTGGACGAGAGGAAAAAGAAAGCTGCCGCTTTCAGTGATACCAAGGAGGAGGAGTCTTCATTTGGAAAGGTTACTGTCCAGCCAAAGAAGAAGCCAGCCCGGAGGAGGATAGCCATAGCGAATGACGTGGGGGAAAAGTTGTACATCGGCTCTGACGGCTACAGTAGCGATTCGACAATTAGGGAGGGTGCCGTTATGCTCTTAAAGCAAAAAAAGGTTAAGATTCACACCCGTCAGTCAGGCTATACCAGTGAGCCGGTTAATATTGGGAGTCGGAAGCGAAAGATCAAAACCCGATTAGGCAGGGCTGAAACCAGCACCAAAATCGTACCTGTGAACCCTCTTCCTTGTTAATATCATTGTTCGACGTCTTATGACCAGGTTATTTGTTTTACAGTTTTTCTTGTAATACAAGATAAGTAGCTGATAATTGTTTGCAAAATAATAAATGGACTAATAATAAATAAATATTAATATGTTTTTCGTAAATCTATTTTGTATAAGTTTGTTACAATTAGCTAATTAGTAAAGGGAAAGTTGGTAAACGTTGATCATAACTTAATCCTCACACTTCCATCCATGCATCATTTCAAATTAGCAATTGCAACGATAGTCAGTTTGGCGATGATTTTGTAGCATACCAGTATTCATATTCGCAATATCAAAATCTGTTATTATGCTTTGGCTAATACGACAGAACTCGGATTCGCAAATACGACAGTAGTCAGATTGGCGTAATTCATCCAACATGACAAAATATCCTATGAAGCAAAGACTCATAGGAATTGATAAAGCTATCAAATGTTTTATTTTATATGGTAAAGATATAAATAATATATAATAAAGCTGATCGTTATCAACCAATGAGTTGCACTGTAGAAATTTATGAAATATGACAGTTGTCATATCCTGCTAAAACCGGGTACTAGCAGAGCAGAGTACAAGCAAGCAAGTTGTTATCTGTCATATACGGCACTTGCTAGTTACTAAATATACAATTGGTACATTTATCTTCCAACTTTAGCCAAATGAGATGAAAATGTTCATTAATTGGCCGGTTAATTATTCGATGGAAAGGGACAAAAACACTTATCCCCTCAATTTTTGAAGTTATGTTAAATCATATTGAACTTGTCAATTCAAGGAGACGTGGATGCTCTTCGTCGTTAACCTTTTTAAATGATAAGTACTGTACTGTGCCATCACGAGAATAATCAGAATGGCGAAAGAAATATTGGGAATATGCAGTAATTAGGTGATTGCGCACGGAGAAATAGAGTTGCCATTCCGTTCCTGCTGTCGGAAACATTTATGCTCAAATTCTTTCCATTCCAAATCTCCCAGTAATTACGCGTCTGATGAACAGAGTGGCCACCTTTCTTTGAACTTACAATTAGTCAACATTCCTCGCTGGTTGTGTGCTTCAAACACAGAAATATCCGGATATCAAATTCCTAAATCCCCATATGCAAGGAATCCCAGGAATTGATAACACTAACAAATGTTTCGTGAATATTTGCAATTTAATTTTATAGGGTAAAGCCATGCAACGGTGGACGCTGATCATGATCAACCAAGGAGTGGCATTGGAAATAAAATATGACAGTTGTCACATCCTGCTAAAAGCCAAATACAAGAACAGGGTAAATAACAACTAGTTGTTATTTGCCTTCCAAGTCACTTGTGCCTAGGAAATGAATTGGTATTGGTGCATTAATTTAATAGTTATTTGTCACAAATAACTACGAAATGTCTCTTTTCCTTGACCGCCCATGCTCAGAATGGAATATCTTCGGATTTCAAATCAGTGCTGGAATAGATGTATCTGAATTTTGAAGGTGACCAGGTTTATGCGGTTTGTAGGGAGACAATTTGTACACTTCGAGTTTCAGAAAGTGTTGAAATGGGAGGGTATCTACAAAGAAATGCAAAATCCCACCGTCCACCATACATTATTGTAAGGTGAGATAAATATTGACTTCTATCGGAATGGCGGTTTCATATTAATGCATAAATGCATAATGATTAGACATTGACAAAGAACATAATATATCCATAAAGAACATAAACGTAACCTACCATATTTTTTAGATTTTAAATTTATAAATGCGTTAAGGTAGATAGGAATCAGATTACAATAGTTCACTTTAATTGTGCTCATATCTTAATCCGGATTTTCCTTTTTTCAATTAATTTCCATTGGTTTATTAGTGGATTATAATTTCAAGCAAGTCAAGTGACAGATATTAAATAAAGTTATTTATAACTTTCGTAGTTGTGAGGAAGTCTGAAGATTACGGGGATCGTGGCTTCTGTGAATATCTAAGAATTACAGGCCAATTTTAAAGTATTTTGAATATCCTTCTTGATAAAGTCGTTCTAATTTTTGCTAGTGATATTTTATAATTTTAAAAATGATATTATACTAGATAGTTTAATAAAACAAAAGCGACAGAAGAAAAATTTTGTATTTAGGGGAAATCATTCGCTATCTCTCAGCAGTTTCACTACTCTCTCCTTGTCCTCCATGTCATTCCGTCCTAGCGCTATCATCAGGGGCGTCTGTCCATATATATTTGTAATTTTTACATCCGCCCCATTATCAATAAAAAATTGCACAGTTTCCAGTACATTTTCCGTTCCGTATTTCGCAGCATAATGAAGAGGTGTATTATTATCGATATTAACCCCATTTATGGCCAATCCAAGGCTTAAAAAGTATTTTACTCCATCTAGATAACATTGGCTGGCAGCCTGATGGAGTAAACTAGTGTTAAATTTGTTCAGTTGCCTCCAATTCACTCCGTGTACGACTAGGTCTGATAATAATTTTATGCTTCGTTTTCCCGCGATTGCGTTGGTCAAAATATTATTTCCATTCTTTTCAACGGCCTCAAAATTGACACCATTCCGGAAAAGAAGAGAAATCGTCTTGCTCTCAACTTCCAGCCCTCTCAATGCCTCGTGCCAAGGAGTTGCTCCGTTACTAAATCCTGGTATATTGAAGACCGCTGACATATTCTTTGAAATAAGATACTCGGCCAACTCATGAAACTGAGGAGGAGTAACCGTTGGCGACCTCGAAAGCAGGGAATGGAGAAATGTTCGATTACCGTCTTCCATGGCATAAACATCTGCGCCGTGTTCTATGAGATATTTTATAATTCTCAGAGGAGCTTCTTTATCAGAGCCAAATGAAGCCCAGATGAGTGGAGTATCCAATTCTTTATTTCTTGCATTGATATAGGCGCCATTCATAACTAGCCGCTTGATGGCATCTTCGTCTTCCTTGTCCACAGCCAAGTGGAGCTCCGTGTCCCAGTCGCTATTTAAAAACTTGGATTTTAGCCAAGCCAGCTCCTTATCCTTCTCGTCATTCTGGGTGGGTATCTGGATGCTCTCTCTTAGCCGCTTAATATCCTTATTCTGTGCTTCAATTACTAGGGTCCTCATTCCGATTTCCTTCCGTTGGGCTCCTACTTGCCTCCTCAATATCTCCACCTTGTCCTGTAGTCCCTTAAACTCCGAAATCGTGTCAGTAATGGCTTCAACCAACTCTGCTTTCAATTGTTGTTTGAATTGGTCCAATTCTGCCTTTAAGTCGTGTCTCGTCACTGGATCCGCCACTCGTTTTAATCTTCGTGGTAAGGCTGGAGCAATAAAGATCGTTGCAAAATGTAATGCCAATTTATGACTGAAGTTGGGCCATTATTAAATGAAAACTGTAGATTATTTATGCTTACGATATTTTAGTTGCGAATTGCCATTATTGAGATGCAACATCCGTTCCTCAGAATGCCGTTCAGGCCAAATATTCCCGCCTTCCGAGTTTTCATCATTGACCGTCGTCTAAAATAATTAAGAGGAAAACCCCGAAGGATTTATTACTTTCATATGGCATGTCAAGTACATTTCAAGTTGACCTCATCGTTAATACCTAAATGATGCTTGCCTTAACTTACCCCATTAGAAATTCCGACGGACACAACCAAAAGAACGTGAAAGTACAGGAGGAATTGACAGCAGAAGTAGTGCAATGACGCTGATGAAGTTCCCATTATTATTTCTACTGGATGGAAATTCCTCGCGTTTAATTGTTATTTAAAAGAATGTATTTGGAGGGAACAAAATTTAACTCCTCCTCCGTTTTTATTCTAATATGGCTACCTATATTATTTTATTGGGAGTGAAAAATGCAAAGAATTATAGATATCCCTGCCTTCTTATCGAATAAAGTATTCACGATGTCATGTGACGGGCTGAATCTGTTATGAGAACACAACTTGTCCACCGAGACAACTTATGATGCTAAAGTTAAGTTACGGTACATTGATCTGACCATTTCAAGGAGACATGGATGCTGGCCGCCCATGACCATCTTAAACGATAAGCTATGTTTAGGTATTCCCTTATCGCAGTTGTCTGTAGGCGGCAATGAAATGTTTACTACGAAATGATACACGTAAAATCATGATAATTGTATGACCATATTCCTACTTTAACAAGACAAGTAACTTGTTTTTCTGAATTATAAGGATGACCTATGTCCATTTATCCAATAAATATCTACTGACAAGATTATTTGCGAGTCCAATGCAAAAATATGTTTGCACGGTAGCATGCCAAGTAGCATAATGAATTTATTATTAATTTTCACTTTTGCTTTGACCTCACATCATCGTTTAATATTTTGCATGTAAGTAAAACCTGTTTAACTTTGATAGAAACATGGTTCGATATGGATTTAGGTGGATGATGATCATTTCATCTCATGATTGTGAACTGATCTGTTGATGACCTCTGACAGCAACGCTTATGAAAAAAAAAATCCAATTTCGTAATTTAATAATATTTAATGTAATTTTCTTTTTTAAATCAATCAAATTCAATTGCAATATTTACTACCTAAAATTCTACAAAATATGCTTGGCTTATGGTTAACTTAAGAACTGTTACAGCCACCTTCATCACTTTGATCTCTGCAGTCAAAATCACCATCGCATCTAAATGAATGATGAATACACTGGCCATTGCCACAACGCCAAGAATATTTTCCACAGGTTTTATCCCTTACATGACAGCCCCTCTCATCTGAGCCATCTCGACAATCATTTTCTGTGTCACACCGGAAAGCACCAGTTATGCATTGACCATTATCGCAACGAAATTGGCTGCCCGAACAAGGTTGGGGTGATGTGAGAATTGTGTCATCAATCTCATTTTCGGAGTCATCGGGGTCAGCAGGACAACCTATTTCATCTGACCCATCGTCACAATCTCGATCATGATCGCACTTCCACAAGTCCTAAATAATCAATGCAAAGATTTTTAACCAGATTGATGCTTAATGCCTAGTTAAGATAAATTAGTTAATTTGTTTTTTTAATTACCGGAATGCACCTCCCTTGAAATCCGCAGTGATGTTGTCCAGCTCCACAAGTCATATTTCGATTCGGACATTTTTCTTCATCGGCGCTTTAAAAATAGAAGGGATTAATGGACGAAATATTTTATCAAATTATGTTTTACTTAATCATAATTTGCGAATTGTTATCTACCCATCAATGCAATCAAGGTAGCCATTGCAGACGGAAGCCTTGTTTAAACATGTCCCATTTGTACATCGGAACTGATTATCTTCACAACGTAGCAAGTTGACGCAACGCTGTTCATCTTCATCCCCATCCGGACCTCCACAATCGGATTCATTGTCACATAGGAATTCTCTTGGGATGCAGGTGGCAATTGAAGAACAGTAGAAATGGCTCGATTGACATTTCCCAAGGGTGCTATAATTTTATTCCGCGATCCGCGACAAATTAGTGAATTTAGCTAGTTAAATGAATGTATATTTATTTAGATATGCTCGTGCAGTTCCTACGCAATTTTATGCTTTGCATTTTCAATCCAATCCACGTAACTAGATACCCTAGTATAGACTCCAGGAAAGTCGTAAAGCCCGCAACCGCGACCAAACGACACGATCCCACACAAAACATATTCTGAATTATTCCCAGTTACGGGTCCTAATCCTCCTCCAGACTGTCTGCAGATAGCTGCTCCTCC
>JAQIXQ010001946.1:0-12218 GCA_034700485.1 Pseudosinella alba | reverse complement strand
CCATTGTTCATCCCCCCGCCCCAGAGAACCCCGAAAAGAGGCAGACCCCTCCTCAGAGATCCCCCTCAATCTCAGCCCCCATTAGCTGTTCCACGACTGACTCCTCCAATAATAAATCCTCCCGATTACTCCTCCAAACCCAACTGTCATTACCGACAACTCCAAAGTCCTCCTCGGAGCTGTCATCACCCTCCTCATCATCCACCAAGGGATTGAGGAGGATGGGGAGCGTGAAGAAGCAGCCGTTCTTCATGAGTAAGTCAGGAAAGTCAAAATGTCTTAAAACAATCTTAAACAAAACTCATGTCATAGTCATAGTCATGCCGAAGTCGAATTGTATCATTTCATATATGAATCTTACAAGTCATGTCATAAGTGTTTCCACTTACTTCATACTTCCACCAGTCCAAGATGTTGACTATGATGGGAGAAATTCAAGCTGAGAACTTCTCCTTTTTTTTGCATTTTTCCATCTATTTTTGGAGAGAAAAAAAGCAACAGCCAAGATCCAAGCATATTACCATTCTCACTCTCAATCTCATTCCATCAACATAGTCAACATATATGCAATTCCATGCACACATTCTCACATACTCAACCCTCTCCATTTCATTCCCATCCCATTTCAATCTTAAAAAGGCACTATTATTCCCCCGAAAAGAGATCTCCTCCTTCCTCCTACACTACTGCATCTCTCTCTCCCAACCCATGTAACTTGTCAAGTAATAAAAAACATCAGAGAGGAAAAAGTTGGTTTGGGCACACGCAACTCTTCTCCTCAGTCCTCAAAAGCCTATATGATTATATGATATTAGATGGCAATGGCAAATATATACTCAGTCAGCTCGACCAACTTGATAAATTTTATATTATTATATGCTCCTTTATGTTCCTCACTCTCTCTCTCTCTCCATCCATAATATTGAATATAGCCAGGGAGAGAGAGAAACACAAGACACGCAAGTATAAACACACCCTTTAAAAAAGGAGTCAATCCTTCCCCATGTAAAAAACAACAAGAGAGGATTTTGTACATATTTTCATATAAAAAAGATTTCAGTCAGGTCAGATTCTCAGATTCAGATTCAAGTCATATTAGTATAAAGCTTACCTGGCCTGGCATATAAGATGGGATAGAGAGCTTAGGAAGGAACTTAATTTTAGGGGAAATTGTGCAATGGATTGGTAGAGAAAAAGGGGATTAGACGCGCGGTTAAATAATTAATAAAATAGCTAAGGAGAGAAAGTTTGCATAAGACATAAAAGAAGTAATCACCTTCCCTGAGCCAAAGCCAAAAACCAAGCCCCTTTAAAAGGGAAAAATCATGAAGCTCAAGGAAAGTATAGAAATCTCAAAAGAAAAGCCTCCTCCTTCTTGTCATTCCTCTCATTTTTTGATATAGTCAGGGGAGGGGGAAGGAGACGGAAGGCACCACGGGAAAAAATTAGTAGATTAGATAATCACATTCATGAAAAAATTACACGCACAAAGAGATTAGGCTATATAAGATTAGATAAGATTCATTCAGTGTGAAAATGTTTCACTGCATCAGTGGGAATAATTTGGATCCCCATTTCACCCCTGGCCAGTCCAGCACCTCACATCCGCAGGCAGGCTCCCCCAACTCGGGGACCCCTCACGGGGGGAATGCGTCCTCCGTGACTTTGAGCCCCTCGCTAATGAACCCCTTTTCCGCTTGGTACTCCAACAACTCGTTGGGAAGCTATTATAATGCCATTGGGTTCTCCAGGAGTGACATGAAGCATGTTTTTCCGGGTAGGGAAAAGATTTGTATAAAATTGAGATCGAGAATTAATTAAGCATGACGGGATGCATATATGAATATAAATAAATGTGATGGTTTTTTGGGGTGAAGAGATATAACCTAAGTGAAAGTATTGTTCTCTTGGATTATATGATCTTTAATGATGTATGTAATTATATCTGTCATTTCTTCCTGTGATTGTCAACAGATCTCCGAATTCAGTTGATCGACCAGTTGAAGAGCTTGGATACGAGGTTGGAGACCCAGTGCCAGTTGACAAATGAGATCCAGGAGTTCTTCAAGAAGAGGGCGGAGGTGGAGATGGAGACTAGTCGGGCTCTGGAGAAGTTGGCCAAGAATTTGAATACCAGGCACAAAGAGATTAAAGCAAAGTGAGTGGGGATAATTTTGTGGTTAATGATTTTCCGGATATTTCCAATTTAGGAATGCGGAGGGAAAAGACTTATTTTGTTCATGTATTTATTTTAGACGAGATAGTTCTTCCGCCACCTCCACTCTAACCACCGGGAATCCGCTGAGCACGCCCCTTCTCTCCAGTTCACTTTCTCAGTCCCTGTCACAGGCACAGAACCAGTCCCTCCAGCCATGGACGGTGTTCAATTCCCAATCCAGCTTGTCAGTTTGCTGGCAGCAGTTGATAAATGATACGAAGATCCAGTCCCAAAACCATGCTATATTAGCAGACATTTATAGTACGGAGGTGACCCAGCGGTTACAGTTTGTCAGTGAGGATCTGCAGAGGATTTATAAGCAGGTTTGGAAAGAAAATCTATTTTAAAATTTAATTTCTGCGGATATTTTGCATAAAAATCATGAATGTATAATGACGCATTAAATGTTGAAATTAAATGTCTCTTCAGTGTCGGGAAATTGGTCTGGAGGCCCATGAAGAGTTGTTAAAAGTCCTTCACGAGCTCCACACCTCGATGAAGACCTACCACACCTACCAAACGGAGACCCGCATTGCCGAGGCAAAGTTGAAGCTAGTCGAAGCGCAACGAAGCAAGTTGGAACAGCAGATCCCGAAGGAGAAGCTCGAAAAGAGTAAGAAGATGAAGTTGGTGGAGAAGGAAGTTCAGAAGCGGATGCACAAGTTTACGGATGCCAGGTTCAAGAGTCAGAAGGCCAAGAATGAATACATTTTGTGTATGGATGCGGCCAATGCTGCAGTTCAAAAGTACTTCATGGAGGATCTGAGTGATTTAATTGATGTAATTTTAACCATTATGCAATATTCTAAGTCACTAGTTTAGTCTAGTTAGTCATTCATTAATTGCAATTGGTCTATATATATTCTGCATTTTTTTATGGAACAGTGCATGGACCTGGGATTTTACGAGTGTGTGACCCGTTCCCTCAACATGTATGTGAGTAGCCAAGACCAGATCCGAAAGAGTCTCCAACAAAACATGGAGAACATGAGCAAATGCATTAGTTCACTTGACGCTAGGCTTGATAAGCAAAAGTTTTTGGAATCTCATAACACTGTTTTCGCATTACCTAAAAAGTTTGAGTTTGTTGGGCCTTCTTATCCCAGTAACAAAAATACTGCAAGCATTGCGGAAGAGGTAAAAAATAATATTGCTTAAAGCATGGCTAATATAACTATGAGTTAGGAAATGACAAGGAGGAAGTTGGTTAAAATAAAATGAATGTTGAACTATTGCTATATAGGACTTCACACCAGACCCACCAGAGATCGAGACTTCCGGCTTCATACGTCAGGAATTAGAACAACGACTTTTCCAATTGCACAAGCGGTTGGAGACACTGCGGATGGAGAGTGACGAGCTCTGGAAAACATTGGAAACTGCGGAAAATAGTTTATTGGAAATGATTACGGCAAAGGATTATGATACTTGTGCTTTCTTTATCGAACGGAATAATCGGGTGACTACGTCAAGCGAGGGGGCTAATAAGATGAGGAGTGATAAGCAGGAAACTGATGAATTCCACTTGAATGTAAATGACCAGATAACGTTAAATGAATTTCCGCTTTAGTGAAACAAAATTTAAGCATATTCCTGATTTATGTAATTATGAATTTATAGAAATTCCGCGACTACATGCTCACAATGAACCGAATCTCCCGTCTCCAATCTAAATATGAACACATTCGTCGCACACTAAAATCCACCGACCCCACAGGGGCCCTTCCACCCACAACTGGGGTAGGCTCTTCAGCCTCCACCTCTGCCGCAGCCATAGCTGCCTCCACTCGACAGTACAACCGAAGGTAAAGTATACAAACTTTTGAGTTTATTAGTGCATATAATTTATTAGATAAGTACACAGAGTGATCACAAATCATATTGGAGCAAAACGAATTACATAACGAGTTCTCCTGATTTTTATTCATTGGTTATATTACATCAATTATTATCTTATTACATTTTCAGGAAACGAATTGGCCAAATCCAAAAATTCACAAATACTCGATTGTTCGGAGGCTCCATTGAGGAATATTTGGAGAAAACGAATCAAGAGATTCCGTTAGTTATGAAAAGTTGCATTCGAGTAATTAACCTGTATGGCTTGCAGCATCAAGGGATCTTCAGGGTTAGTGGGAGCCAGGTTGAGATTAATAATTTTAAGGAGGCTTTTGAAAAGGGGGAGGATCCCCTGGCGGATGTCAATGATGCCAGTGATATTAATTCAATTTGTGGAGTGTTTAAACTGTATTTGAGGGAGTTGAGAGAACCCTTGTTTCCAATTTGCTACTTTGAGCAGTTTATGGAACTAGCTCGTAAGTTGATATACTAAATTAATAATTTGACTTGATTTGAATTCATAGAAATTGACAATTTTTACAATTCTGGAAACTTTTTTTTCTCGTAGAATTGGACTCGAACCAGATTTTCATATCCCGGATGAGGGACTTGGTCAAGTCCCTTCCTCGCGCTGTATTCATTGTGCTCAGATATTTGTTTGCGTTTCTTAATCAGTAAGTTTGCCGACAAAAGTTAGACATTTCTCGATCCTTCTAAACGTTAAGGCATCATTTTAATAGTTTCTGTTTAATTTCTTAACAGCCTTTCCGAGTACAGCGACGAGAACATGATGGATCCATATAATCTCGCAATCTGTTTCGGACCAACCCTCGTTCCCGTCCCGGAAGACAAGGATCAAGTCCAATACCAGAATCTCGTTAACGAATTGATTAAGAATGTCATTCTCTTCCATGATGAAATTTTCGTGGACATTTCCGATGGCGTCTTCTATGAAAAGTATATTAGCACTAATGAGGAGCCGGGTGGCGGGGATGATGCTGGGGGTGGGGAAAGTGGCCCCAAGCATGGGATCGGGGAAAGCTCCCCAGTTTTAAAAAAGTCCTTGAGCTGTGTTGGTCAACGGACAGGGCATTCCAGGGAGGATAGTAGTTGCAGTAGTGTCACTAGTGGGGGGAGATGTGAGGATGGGCGTGCTAGTGTCATGTCGGAAGAAGGTAATTAGTCAAGTCATGTCAAGTCAATGACACAATTGAGCCATTAAGCTTGCGTTAACTTGGTTGTGTTTTGTTTTCATGTTTGATTTTCATTTTTCTGTTTTTTTTTGTTTGCTTCAAAGCGAAAAATAATATTAATAAAAACAGTCCTCCTCCTGCAATAAGTACGTCACCTTTACCGAACCCACCTAACAGTCCGGTTATTAAAGAGACTGTCATTTTAAATGATGATTTGGATGAGGATGATGAGGGGGAAGGAATCTCCCTCAACGTTTTCCAGAAGAGTGAGGCTTTTTGCTTTATTTTTGTTTGTGTTTATTATTTCTGTTTAAAATTAATTGTAATTTGCAAATGTATAAGAGACAATTTATGCGAGCTAGATTTCAAGACTCTCAATTTATATCCTTTCTTCTCTGATACAGAATCTGAGTTCCTTGAAGCAATTGCCCAATTCGACTTTTCAGCGAGATCCACACGAGAGCTGTCACTGAAGAAGGGGGAGACGCTCGTGTTGTATGCTCAAGTAAGTTCAGATTGGTGGAAGGGAGCAAATCGGAAGGGAGACGAAGGGTTGATTCCGGACAAATACATTTTGCTCAAGATTAGGTAAGACTAAGATATATAGGCAGTCTGTGATTCATGGTGCATTTCGGAATTTAGGTTTTTGAGCAGTTATTTAAAATACAAAAATTTTATTCAAAATTAGGGACGAGGACATGCCTCAACAACAACTTCAAACTCAGCCACCCCCACCAAAACAACATACGGCGACCACCCCATCGAATACTGTTCCACCTCCCCTAGCCACACCCCCGCAAAACCAGTCTATTACCCTGTCAGAGATTTCCATAGCACAGCCAACAAAGGCTTCCAGCCGTTCCCGAACCGCAAGCGATTCACTACTAACAACCCCAGTCCAAAAGTCTTCCCCAAATACAAATGGTTCCAATGAGCAAAATTGTCACACTCGCTCCTTCTCAGTTTCGGATGATAGGGCGGCACATGCCACAAACAACAAGGTCCATCAGAATGGCGTGTCCAAGGAAAATGATAAATCTGAAAGTGGGAGAAAGGTGAGTCGGTCATTTTTGTTAGTTGAAGGGGAAGACGATGATCAAGTCTTTGTACTTGAGTCAGATGAACTATGAAATTGCCTGACTTTAACTTTTATGTTTTGGTCTACTATAAAAATCCAACTTTCCCATTTTGTTTTAAGCTATCTTACAAACTTAAATAAACGTTGCTTGAATGCCTTGACCTTATATTTTGCATGATTTTCTTGGATGAGTTGGCCAAATACTTGTGCCTTTTAAACTTGACTATCTTAAAAAAAATTATTAGTGCCTTATAAGATAATTTTATTTTTTAATTTGCCAAATATAATTATGATATATGAAAATAAAATAAATATTATAACTTGAGTTTTTCAAGCCTTTTTTTCAACGATTCATCATTTCCTTATTTCTAGCCACAGCAATCCGTAGCGCCGAAAGAGAAGTCCCCCTCGCCCTCACCCCAACCAACCCATCAACATCAACAATTATCTCAGAAACAAGCGGATGAACTAGCAGTTCCTTCCACCTCCACCCAACCGGAACAGCCCTCTGGGGATCCTCCCCAGACATCCTCCCCGCTAGTCGTAGTAAAGTCAAACATTCAATTTTGGGAGCAACGATTGAGTACCAAACCGAGCCAAAGTCAGTCCGCTTCCGCCGCACCAGATCTTGGTAAGCATTTTCCTACGTACAATATGTATGACAACTATGCAGCTTACTTCTCCTTTGTCTCATTAGACCTTCTTTTGCAATGTCCATTTAAACGTAATACAAGTCACTTTCATTCAATTCATATTTCCATAAGTTACTTTTCATTGATTTGCTAACGACTAGCAGTAAAGGTGATCTCCATCACTTTAGCTTTCGTTTAAGACCATTTTCAACTTGAAACTCCCAAGGGAAGTATTCTAACCACATATCGTTTTGAGTGCATGATTTATTTACTTGTGCGCTACCATTTTTACTTATGTAAAGAAAGATTAGTTATTCATATGTAAATTACCATTCACGTCTTACCTTCCGCTCTTTGCCTAATTCCAGTCATGGGCTTGCCAACCCAAGCCCAAGGTCAGCCACAGCAGGCGCCAGTCCCACCCAAATTCACGGATACCAGTCCAAGCTCTTCCGATGAGTCCGACTCCAGCTCGGAGAGTACCAACTCCAGTGCGAGCTCCAGCCCCAGTACCCCAACCAGGGTGGGAGGGAGTAGCGGGGCGGAGGTCTTTGCCAAGCAGAAGAATGCCACGCTCAAGAAAAGGACCCAGGCGGAGGTCGCCCCCGGGGTGGGGGTAAGTGGAGGTGGCGGTCAACCAGGTAGTACCATAGTCCAGACCGGTAGTTGGAGTGACCATCATCAAAGGAACGTGAATCCCCCGGGGATGTTCACCTTCAGTAGCACGTTTAACAAGCCACAGGTCAAAGTGAAACCGGTCGTTCTCAGCAAGCCAAAATTACCAAGGGAGTTCAGCAGCGGGTTAAACAAGATGGAGGAGGAGGAGCATGGAGGGGGCGATAATAATGGGGATGATGGAGATGAGAATCTTTCTATTGAAAAATAAACTTAGCATTCGATAATAATAATTACATAAATACATACATAAACAATTTAATAATTACCATTTTAGAACAGGACAAAACATTCTTTTCATAGACTGAGAGATTATAATGATGAGATTACTTGTGTGTAGTTTACTTTTAACGAGTTTGTAGGATTTTTCTCTTTACTCTTTCCTTTTTGTACAACAGGACGTTGATTTAAAATACAAGTAAAAAAATTAAATAATTAATTACTACTGCATAAAAAAATTGTGCTGAAAATAATATTACAAAATATACAAACAACGACATAATATAATATGTAGGTGTAATTTAATATAGTATTTGATATGATGTGTGTTCCTCTTGGAAGTAAAAATAAATCATAGAAATGAAGTGAAATGTCTAGTTTTGTACGAAATGGCCATTTAACTGAGCTGATGCAAATTTTTCATACTGGTGAAGGATCGCGATCATGTCATTACATAATTCCAATGTGTTGTTACTTTCACCTGCAGCAACTATTTGGGGAAAAGTGAGACATCACACATTGTCATGCAACAATCAATATCAAGTCTATTTAATTATGACTATTTTTTTTTAGCAAAACTTGTTCTGTTAGCTCGTACGACTTATTCCAGCTAAGATCCACCCACCGCCTATCATATCGCGTCTTATCATATAAGTATCTTAAGTAGATTCTGATCTAAATAGGTCAAGGCTTCTTAAGCATTAAGCACGGTTTAAATATTACCTAAGGATCATGTCTGCAACCGCAACGGACGCTACTCCTCAGCCGGAGACCACCCCGACGACTGACTACCCTCAATCATCATCCCTCAGTCATACCCCTTATAAAGCGGATGACTCTTCTCAGCCGACAACTCAACCCTCCACCGGTCAGAAGCAAAAGGGGGCTTCCGGAGCCAAGAAAAAGGGTCGGTCCTTCGATCCCCTTCTGGATGCCTGGTACTTCAACGAAATCAACAGGCGGGATGGTCAGGATGCTCAGCTCTTCAAAAATTATCAGATCAACCCTTACACAAAAAAGACTCGTAAGACATATTGACATTGATTACTTAAGTTCAAAGCAACCCAAATTTTTAACGGCTCCATCTTCATTTTCTAATTTCTTGTAATTACTTATGCATGCTATATAGTTGATTACGTAACCCCGAAAATTACGGAGAGGAGGAAGGTCATGCCAAAGCAGCCACCTCCATTGGATCCCTGGGTCCTCCCCCCTTGTGACGAAGACATGGAACAAATCCCGGAGGAGGACAGGAAAGTTCTGGAATCCTACAAGATTGTGAAGAATGCGATGGACAGAAGTGTAAATCCCCCTCAGAAAAAGTTCTGTGAGCCTCAGACTGAACTGATGCGGTAAGAAAGTTCACTTTAGCTTTCCCCAATCCTTCATGACATAAGATAACCACTCGACCTGGTGACATTTATATTTATATTTTTCATAGACTCGGATGGTTCCCAAAACTTGCCCCTCCCCCACCCCCCAAGACGTGCCTCTACATGGCCTATAAAAACTCCACTCCTTGCTGCTACTTCTACCCCACCCCACCGGAAGACCTCTTCGATGAGACCTATGACGAGCGGTTCAGAGCAGTTCATCAAACTCAGGAGTTTATCAAAACAGCAGCGGAGCTGAGACGTTTTGACTCCATCATGAACCCGAATGGATACCGAGGCCAGATTACCACAGCCAGGAAGAGACCTTCTCAGCCTTCCCCAGCCAAGAAGTAGCCAGGGAGGAAGCTACCTACTTATAAGATAAAATGCGTTCCGAACAACTTTATCATGTCATATAATTTCATACCTCATAAAACATCTCAAAATCCTTTCTCCTCTCAAAATCAGAATAAAAAAAATTCCCAGTAAAAAAAAATCCTCAAAACTAAATCCAGTCAGCCATCCTTTTCCAAAAATAATTATTCATAATTGACTCCATCCATCCAACTCTGTAGCTCATCAGCTCATCACATTAGCATAATCATCTCATAACCATTCCCCGGGTTCCATAATCCTTTGGCAGTCTTCCGTAACAGTCGCAATTATTATTTTACTTTCTCTTCCCTTTCCCTCCCATTCCCCTCCAAAAAAGGTCTTCCACATCCATCCCATATCACTATATATCTCCTTCTGAGAAAAAGGTAACAGATCTTTGGGATCTCTCCTATCCGTCCCCAATTCCAATCCACCAACTTTTTTCCCCACTTTCACTTTCTCCATGACCATGTTACTTCTCCACACACTACTTACTATATCCGCCCTCCCTCCACCGAACAAAGACAATTCTCATAAAAATTTCCCCATACAATAAACATTTCATCTTCATATCCCGTCCACTCTAGCCATGGCAGAGAGGGATCTCTTACGTCAGCAAATATCATCATAGCCTCACTTTCTCCTCCTCATCAACATCAACATCAACCCGCATATTATATTATATTATATGGCCCAAACCAAACCAAACCAAACCAACTACACACATTTTACTAACCCAACCAAGCCAACACCACCACCACCGTCACCATCACCATCCATATACCTATCCCCCCAAGTCCCCAGTCCCCATCCATCCATACATGCAACATCATCACATCATCCCAAACCGCCACTATTACTACCCAGCCAAAAACCACCACAAATTAAACAGTCAAAAGTTTAGCTCACGTCACATCAATTACCATTAGCCCAGAGAGAGAGAGAGCTCCTTTAATTATCCTCAACATCATCAGCATTATATCTCTCATGCATGCATATAAATTAACTACCAGAAGAGCCATAAGCCAAGAGAGAGAAAGAGAAAGTAAAAGCATTTCATTTCATTCCATTTTATCACTCTTGCTCTTTCCATATATATCCCCCCCATCCCATTCTCCATCCATCCATCTATCTTCTTCTATCTCTATCTCTTCCCCAGTTCCGAAAAAAAAACTGTTCCAACTCCCAACAAATGTTCCAATGTCCCAATCCAATCCAATACTACTGACTCCGCAGAAAAAAAACGGAGCTGAAACTACTCCCATATAAACTTTCACATTATTACACATGCGTGTGTAAGACGTATTTAGACTTATGTAGTTGTAGTTTTGTAGTGGAATAGAGGAGAATGGATGGAAAGAGAGAGAGAGAGAACACCTATTTAGCCCCTATTTACGGACACGCATATTATCCCATCATAAAAGCTACAATGGAACAACCTATAAAAAAAAACTCAGCCAGAGAGCCAGAGCCAAAAGAGCCAGCCCAAAGCAAACTAACTATGTTCATATTAAGCCATAGCCATACATTTCATTCCCATTCTCCTTTCACTCTCCCCAACTCCAACCAACTCACCCTTATAGAAACATCAAGTAAAACAGTAATAACAACCGGAAACAACCGATCCAACGACTAAAATTACGGGAGAAAAGGAGCCGAAACGAAGCGTGTAGTACTATATGGTTGATGAGGATGATGATGGTGATGAGATGACGGTACTTCCAACTTCCAACTTCCAACAACTCCGCTTTTCCCTACTCCCATTCCACATATATAGCCCATACATAATGGAGGAACAAGTAGTGTGTCGATGCTGACGATGATGATGATGGGTTGATAGTACTACTAACTCCGAAAACGGAATTTCAGCCTGGTCTGGCCTTACCATTATTTCCCTCCTCCCCATCTACTTCCCCCCTCCGCTTACATATGTACTCCAACTCATTTCACGGTCTTTATAACCCAGAGAGAGAGAGAGGGGGGAAATAGGCTCCTTTGCCTTTAACTACGTGTATTATACCACCTTCATGTTATGGATGTGTTAACGGTACAACTGTAACAGATCATGTTACAGTTGTTGGAGAGGAGGACTTCTTTCTTCCTTCCTAACATCTCTTTCCATCTCCAACTCCAACAGCTCCAAAGTGAAGCCAGGCCAGTCCTTAGTCCCACAGTCCAAGTCCTAACCTTTCCTTCTCGTCTCTCTCTCTTCCCATTTCCCATTCCCCATTCTTCCCCCGTTAGAGGAAAAAGAGCAACTTTGGAAGGAGGAAAGATGATGATGATGAGGATCGTGATGATGATGATCATGTTTGGGGGAAAGGAGTAAGTCTTAAGTTTTTATAGTAGAGTCTCGCTACTCACTAGTCACTACTATTAGGACCAGAGTTTAGGAGGGCCCATATATATCCACGGTGGTGGTGGTGGTGGTAGCATGAGGTTAGATGCTACTTACTCCACACACAATTTCCAACGGCTATATCTGACTATGACTATTTCCCACAGTGGAGCTCCAACACGGGATAGACTTCTTTAGGCGAAAAAAAAAACTACGAAATCATTATTATCATCATCAGTCCGAAAAAACCGAGGCGAGTATAGGGAACAGGACCGAGG
>JAQIXQ010001945.1:0-12219 GCA_034700485.1 Pseudosinella alba | reverse complement strand
GCAGACTCAGAATTTGGAGTTGTCTTCCTGCTCATTCTCATATTACCCCGTCATTTGCTCATTTGGTATTGCCTGTGTGCATGGAACATGCGATTGGGAATGGATTGGGTCAGCTAAAAATTGACATTCTGACAAATTATATAATTTCTGTTGCGTAATCAAGTGGGGGTGTAAGGTCCCTACGCAAAATGACAGAAAAGAAAATGTTTAATGTGAACTGCTATTTTTGAAAACGGGCACTGCTAATTATTGAATCGAAATCTTGGCTTTTTGCACATTAAAACAATGATGTAATTGACGGAGGTTTAATGCACTTCGATGAGAGATCTATGCTGCTTAAAATGGCAAGCCAGTTAATTAACTACACAGTTGATTAGGACAGGTATTTTGCTTTTATCTTAATCGTGATAATGATAAAAAAGGCGGATAAGACTAGGCACAATCGACGAGTACTTTTCATTCTATTCGTTGGCAACATATTTAAATAGAATACTGATGATAACTCGAAGTACAGCGATAAATAATTAATATTTAATGAACAATTAAAAATAGCAAATAAGTAGATACGCCTATCTTTCTATCACTCCCTGTCTAACAATCTCAAGTGCTGAACCGGCTCCCTCTCTCTCTGAAATCCGTCTGTCTGCTTCCTCGGTTCCACCACAAAATCTCCACCGTCAACTGACAAAAAAGATAGCGTCACTCTAAAATAAAACAAGCTGGGATTGGACCTGAAGGGCTCACCAATCCTGGACACTTTTATATCTACCAATAAAAAGAGTGGAAAAAAATGCTTGTCCAAACAATAAACTATAACCTCTCTAACTAAATACATCCTATCCACTCCAAACTCCCAAATACAAAAGGTACATTTGTAATATGCCTAAACCTGTCAAAACTACTGTCAAATCAGTAAACATAATACCTAGTCAGAATTTACAAATATCAGTCAAACTAAAAAGGCTAATGCTAACTCATATCAACACAGAAGATACAAAATAATACATAATGAAATGGGTAAATTCTTCTTCTATTCTGTCCCTGGTTCAAATTGACGTTGGATTGCCGCTCGACTGTTGCTCTCGTCTTTGTCTTCTTTAGCTTGGTCTTCAGAGTCCCGGCTTCCCCCGTGATCGGTGGCAACAATTTCCAATCAGCCAGCGCTGTGGATGGATTCCTGGAGACAGGAGAGCCAACCCCAACTTCGGGCGTATCACCCCGAAAGCCAAGGTCCACTCCTGGGAAGTTTCATTGGAATGTGAAGGCATATTTGGAGGATGAGTTTGGAAAGGTGCATCTTGGGGGGACTACTTTCCGTGATCCGAGGATGCCAGCAGCAAGGACTCCCAGGCAGTTCCTCCGTGACATGGAAGCTCACCCTCCAGCACGGAGTCCATTCTTATCGAGGGCGTTAACAATTTATCCTTGGGATGGTGGTCGAGGTGACATCGATGAGGAGAGCATCGAGCTTGCAAAGGATGTGCTGGCGCTCCGCCGCAAGTTTGGGAAACATGTCTGGTTCTACAGAGTGAACTTCATTTGGAATAGATTGAGAGGGAGGAGCATGAGGGAGGGGATCGCTTTTCTCGTAAATTTGAAAATGCTTCATTTTGAGGTAACGCACCGGGACTGGGAAGCTGTTCCACTGGGCAACGCCAAAGCTAAGAAGTTGTTGAAGCAACTTGAGAAGAATTTACCAACTCTGCCCTTGTTGGAAACGCTAAAGATTAGGGAATGCCCGGGCCAGCTTTCTCATTGCCTGATTAGCCGATTCGCCGCCCAGATTCGAAGACTGGACCTGCACATGTACTCGTGGAGAGATGAGTACTCCAACCTGTTTCCAAACCTGACTGAATTTAATATCACGGTGCGGCGTCTACTTCCCGATGAACTGAAAAATGTCCTGCTCCAATTAGAAGCCCCGCAATTGTCCAAACTTCATGTACAGTTTCCAAATGCGGCAGAAGAGGATCTGGATGGTGATTTTATATCCTCCCCTTTCGTCATCGAGGATGATGTCTTCCAGTGGCTCAAACGGTTTCCGAACATGAAGTTCCTCGACCTTGGCTTTTACGATGGTGGCGTACATATAAATTTCATTGAGAGGGGTACCCTGGACCCTGGCAAGGACTCTATCTCGTCCCTCCAATTCTTGGCAATCCATACCTCCTTCCAGATGAACTTCAACTTTCTGCGATGCTTCCCATCCCTCCAGCATCTCCAGCTCCATGTCTCATCCATGCCATTCGTGATTGATCTCTCCAACAATCCCTCGGTAAGGATACGTGAGGAGATTCAGACTGCTTCCATGTACAAGTCAAACATCTGGGAACTGCTCCCGAATCTGAGGTCGATTGATTTGGTTGTGGGAAGGGAGGGAACGGGCTTGTATGCCTTCCGCCGGGAAAGATACGAGTTCGGGAGCAGACTCAACAACAGACCAGCGGTTGGCAGTAGCGGTAATGACGACGCTCTGGCTCCACTCCGCGAAGATATGGTGAAGTTCCTCCAAGCAAGTCATTCGCGTGAAATGGGATTGGACCAAGAAGACGAGGAAGAAATCAATCTGGACGGGGATTTGAATCTCGAGGATAACAGCGATGACGAAGATGAGGAGGATGTCGAAGGTGGCGAAGAAGAAGAAGTTGACGACGATGTCGAAGGTGACGAGGATGAGGAAGGTAGCGAAGATGATGAAGACGAGATTGATGAGGAAAGTGGCGAGGACAACGATGAAGACGAGAAATCTGCCAAAGGTGAAGATGGGGAGCATGCCAATGAATAGATGAATATGATGATGAAGAAATTGAAAATTAAGATCGAGTGAATTTATTTTTGCTAACTTGATAAGTTTATTTGATATCATGCAATGCCCACCAACCCACTTACTTTTTCATGTATGGTTATGATATGAGAAAAATGATTAATTACAAATTACTATAATTAATACATGTATGATTTAGTTATTCATGGGATATGTGAGCCTTTCCTGTTTTTCAAGTGTATTCTATTCAATGTAATAAAATTATTCCATGTGAATCATGGATTCGTTATATACTTTATATAATTTAGTTTTGTATGGGCGGGCTCTGCTTGCCTTTATTCTTGCAAAAAAAGATACGCCGGCATTCCACACTATACAAATAATTAAGTTTGTTTTACGAGTATTTATTTCAATTTGATTTATAATCATTCTAAAGACAAGCTTTCAATAGTTCAACTAAGAAATTAAACATGTTATAAGAATATTTCTCTATTCTGACCTAACCATTTTCCCAATTGTCTGGAAAAGGCAAAAATTGATTGAGCTCATTCAGCCAGAGTCAGGCTCACATTTCCCCTAACTACTGCCTTGGTCCACTGACTAGTTTGAATTTCAACTCAATTTTGCCATTAAATTTATACATAACTTGCATAAATGTTATTACTTATTTGACAAACTGAACAATCCATTCCCTTGATTTGGCAACTAAAATCGTTTTAATGCAATAGATTGCCGAAAAGCCTAAATATTATTCGACATTTGCTATTTACTAACCCAAGTAAGGCTATTAAATTATTCTTCACCGTCCTCGCAAGTCCCTGTGCAAGTGCAACATGTTCCACAACAATGTCTCGTTGATCCCGGTGTAGTTCCAAAGAAGAATCATAAAAATACTCCACCTTCAGTTCATGTAGCCTCTTCGCAGGAGTCAGGAGGAGTTCGGTCAACGTCACGAATCCACTTTAAAGTTTAATGACGAGATAATAATGAACTAATTTTGAGATAATAAAAGTAGTTCAATTTTTCAAGCCGAAATATAGTTTATATTATTATTCTATTCTCAAAATGTATTTTTTGACCACTACTACGGAGTAGCTATTTTTTTTAGCTAGGTCTATTAGCCCTTTGTCAACTTTTGGGATATTATCCGACATTATTTCATTGCATGTTTCAATCAAACGCCATCAAATTACCACTCAAACGAGTAAAATTGCATTTGCCAAATTCTGCAAAATAATATTGAAATAGAGCATGATGCTCCCCATGTCCATATCCAAAACTTAGCCAAACTTATTTCTAAATTGGGGTTGGGCTCTGCCAACCCGTCTCCAGTACGCACTCATCCAGCAACTCTCCTGAGCCCACCAATACCTCAGACAGTCATCCGACAAAAGATGAACTTTACAGGAGAAGGCCATTAAAAAGAATATCATCACAATTATGCTTACAGCGTAGTAGAAGAACATGAACCAAATCAAAAATGGGAGCCTATTCCATGTTCTGATGCAGAGCCAGAGGAAGCCAACAATGGGACCCTGGCAATAAAGAGGGTAGAATCAGAAAAACTGATTGAAGTAGTCCGATAGCATTCTATGACAGAGTCGAAGCTTGGGATACTCTCTGTAAAAATCCCGGGCTTGTTTCACTTGCAGGAGTAGGGTGAAGCAACCGCTGTACAACTGGAGTCGCCCACCCTCAATCATGAACACGAGACTGAAAGTCCGACACATGGCAAATATGAATGGATAGGAGAGGATGGCTCTAATCATGATGATCAAAATGTCCATAATTGGCCCCCCTTCAATGCCATATTTGAGTCGAAGTTCATTTATCAAAAAATATCCAGGATCAAGACGAATGAATAGAACAGGGCCGATGGCTAACGGCATCCCGAAGGAAGTGATGAGATGCATAAAGTAAGTAAATATCTTCAAATGCAACTCTCGTCGTAATTGGGAAGGATTCCTGGAAGCGTTCTTAGATGCTATTGGATATTCTGTGCATAAAAATGAAATGTTGCATTGGGCCCAGTTAATTTTTTTCTAAATAACTCAATTTTAAGTTAAATTACTTTGTTGAAGCCTGAATAAAATTATTTTGAGTGAGTTGAATCCGCCGACGACGTCTGGAGCGAATTTCCACATCATGTTGGACAGTGCCACTTGAGCATATCCACTCCACACCTCCATCATTATTATCGCCAATTGGATCACACCCATGTTTGGGAAGTACCAGAAACTCGTTTCCTGGTACTTTCCAGATGCACTCTTAAAGTTATGTAGGTTCCTCCGAAACATGTCCAGATAAACTGAATGGAGATTTTCGACACATAGCTCATGAACAGAGATTTTCTACCACTGATGGCTTGAAGAAATCCGAAGGCGGTGAATTCCACATGAACCGGATAGAAATGCTGGTAGAATTTTCTGTAGGATTGGATCACTTCCCAAAATGGAAGCAGTTTGCAGTGCCTCGTAAAATTAGAATATTTCGGTGATGTAAAAAATGCCATCTTTGCACAATTGTGAGCTGGCTTGGGAGCGATATAAATATTGGACAAGTGCGCCCACGAATATGACTTTCACCAAACCGACCTCCATAAAAATATTTTCTCCTGTACACCTGCATAAAAGTGGTCCACTTATCAGTTATTACGAAATATGGGTTAACAATTTATTAGCATATATATAGTAAGTAGGGCTTGGTTCAAAGGAAAAAAAAATATGATGAAATCACTACAAAGTGACTAATTTATTTCAAAAGTACGTATAAATCACGATAAATGTACCATTTATCGTTTTGATTCTAAATGTACGTCCGCCATCTAAACCAACACACACATAACAACGCTTACAACAACTTGTGGAGATTATACTGTTTATATGAAATGACCGTTATCAGTTAACATGATTAGTTTTCTCAAGTGAAGTACATATTACAGTAAATTTATTTGGAATTAAGTAAAAGCATACTTTTTTTCATTAACTCATTTCCGAAACATATCAGAATTGGGAAGATAATGAAGCTAAATTACATGAAATATTAGAGATGGAGATACTTATAATAATATGCGGGGCTTTTAGCCAGCCTAGTTTAATCATCATCATTCTCATTAGCCCCATAATGGACAATAGTCAACCAGAACAACCTTTAACGTGGTTCAGAAGTGAAGAGGGAAATTACGTACGTTTAAAAGTTTATGTATAATTTTGTGTGTGAGGTAGGGAGAAGCTGGCTTGAATTGATGAGGAGATTTAAACAAACAAAGCCAAATAGCTGTGCTAGACAATGCAATGCTTGCCATTAACATTATATTCAGTCAGTGTTTGTTCGGTTTGACCGTAAATCATTTAATGGCCGAGTTTAGATGGTTTCACCGAAAGGGTGAAAGAATTGAATAGGATGCTTATTTTGAATGAAAAAAATGGAATACGACAACTTTCGGTCTAAATGGGCAGATAAGTCTTTTACTAATAAAATGAAGAACTCGTCATTTTTAAACATTTTTATACATATAACTTATTTCTGCATATAATCTTTATAGTAGTATAATTTCTAAATTATGTCACTAATAGATCTAGGCCATGACAGTTATTTGCCTTCCATACAATAACATTTATCAGTGTCGTCCAGATCACATGAAGAAATGCAGACATCCGGTTGGCTCATGTCCATCCCGTCATATTTAGGATTAAACACTTTGCCTTTTCCGCAGCTATAATTGCATCTATCATATCTTCCTGGAAATAGACACATCTGTAATATTTTGCATATGCGGATATGGAATCGCACTCATCCTGAGGGTCACAAGCTCGGAAGTATCCTGGTGAGGTGCAGTCATCTCGAACCTTAAATAATGAATATATTCATTGACGATTAGCACAATTTTCCGTAATCGTATATAAATATGGATGAGTGATTTGACATTGAACGTAATTAAACTGGAAAGGCTGCAACGACAGAAAATGTCAAAAGAACTGGGAAGAGTGTCTTCATCGTCAGAATGGGATGATATGATCCTTATTCGGGAGTGAAACTGTCCAACTGCAAATCAAATCGACAACTGTTTGGGAACCGGCGAGGCGACACCTTAGCTATCTTTATATGAACTTTTTTAATAGAAAAAAGAAGCACCCTGAATGTATTAGCTCTTTTTCATGAATGAGGACGTTGCCCATTTTCTCAAGCCTTTTCTAACGAGACGAAACTGAAGGACGTATTTTTCCATTACTACCTCTACCTCATCCGAGTTATAAAGCTGAATGATGTGTCCACTAAACAGGCAACATGATAATTTGGCTATTTCTGTCTTCTTATACTATGCAACATAGGTTGCCAGAGTGAGCAAACCTTTTTTAATCTCACTCAAGTGCTACCTTCTGTCACTTGAAAATATGAAAGACAAATCCGTCGAAGAGATTATTGTCATGCGTGGCCGATAATCCGTTGTTTCTTTCTACCTCATGGGAATTTTACATTACTTTGATTGTCCAAGTTGGACCTGCATATATCTCCACACATATCCTAGGGGCGACTGGGCGCAATGAGAAGTTTTTGGGCTAACCTTAAGAAAATTGGATTTTTTAAATCGGCCTTTTGAATTGATTTATTAAATTGAAGTTATTCCTTAAATATTTTTTTATATTATTGTCACAGGCCGTTTCTCCAGCCATGCTTTAATTTTCGGTAGATTCACTACATCCTCCGCCAATTTCCTTCGGAAAGGTAATCCTTATCAAACAATAGCATGTTTATCAAAACTGTGGAGCATCAAGTGTAGCATCGCCGAGGCTGCATAGATAAAACTAAAACTGTTTCCAAATATGTATAATATGTTTGTGATCAATGTGCTCTCATTTCCGTACTTTTTGAAAGAAAAAAAAACAAGCATAACGAGATGTATGTAACGAGATAATTATGTGCAGTCAAATTGTTTTATACGGTAGATTATTGTCGAGTGTACCGAACCCGATCCTTTTGTCTTCGTCATGGAGGACGTCTTCCAGTGGCTTAAGAGGTTTCCCAAGCTGAAGTTCCTCGACCTGGGTCATCAGTGCCTGGGCACACATTCCATTGAGAAGGGGACCCTCAACCCGGAGAATGACTCAATCAGGAACCTACAGTACTTCGCAATCCGGCCTTCATTCAAGATGAACTAAAACTTTCTTCAATGCCTCCCAACCCTCCAGCATCTCCAGCTCTATGTCTCATCCAAGCCAGTTGTGATTGATCTCTCCACCAATCCATGGGTCAGGATACGTGAGGAGATTCAGACTGCATCCATGTACAAGTCCAACATCTGGGAAATGCTCGCATCGGAAAGCGGAATCGCATGCCGTAAAGTTGATTAACTAGTGGTTGCTTGATCAATGCACTGCAGGACCGCTGAGTTGTAAAATTTACTATTTTAGTCATTCATAGTAGCTTATCCGGTGCATGTATTGTCAGTTAGTAGATTGCTAATTACATCAAATCTTATTATATGTACGCCTAGGTCGAAGGATTGTAAAAAAAATGACCAGTGTACGATATGGAATGGAACTGGTAGGTTAGTTAGCTTCATTCTTCTGCACCTATTCATTGTGAAAATTTTAAAATGTTCCATTATATTTATGATAAAAATCAATATGAATCGGAAGCAAGCCCAAAAGTAAAATGAACAAAATTTTTTTGTAAAAAATCACTCTGCAACTCTTGGCATTTACTTAATTTGTGACTTGTGTCTTGAAAGCATTTAGATTTCTAAATCATCAATTTCTAAAGATCAGTAAAAATGGATTTCTCAGTCATATTCCAGAAATGAAACTGATCTTGCTTTATTTTTTTGGGGCAAGTCGAAACTCTTTTTTTCAATCCTCTTTCAACATCCAATTAACAATTATATAATAAGTCTGTTATAATTGCCAAGAAAGTGGCCCTGGAATTACTTAAATAACAACTTAAATTTTGTATTAAACATCAAGGTCAAAATGAAAAAGCCCACGATATAGGCAAACAGGACGACAAAGCCCGGCCAGACCTTAGGATGGCTGAACTTCCAACCACGACTGACTAGCGGGCGGATTCTCCTGCCACCGTGCATTGTGCATGGGAGGAACTGGAGATGGGAAATAATTTTAATGTCATTTACGATTTTAATCATTTTAATTACTTAGTTTGATTTGAGCTGCCATTTTAATTCACTATTCCTATTCCACTTTAATAAACTTACCGCAACAATATATTGCATGAAAAGGAACATTCCCTCCCGGGGCCAGAGGACTCCAGAAAGGAGCAGATTTGGCAGGAAGGCGGCCAGCGCCAGCAGGGCAGCCTGGATCTCCTCCTCCTCCGTACAAACGGTTCCCAGTAGAAAACCTGGACAGAATTATTAATCCCGCCATGTCGAATGAATTAACTGCTACAGAGGTTCCTAATTGCAATTATTTTAATTGAATGGGTCATGTTCTAAACCGTACCCATGGACACTCCCACATAACCCGACAACAGGAACAGGATCACCACCAGGATATCCCAACCCATGATGGTTATCCGAAAATCACCGTCATCATAATGTAAGTAGATAATGACTGCATCATCAGAACAAAAAACTCAGAGATTGAGTAGGCCACCATGATCTCCCAAGTCTTCACCCCAGCCACGAGGGACCGAGTCAGAGCCCCGCTCTTCTTCTCCTTGATGTAGCGGATGCTGGTCGTGATAATTGGGAAGAAGAAGAGAAGCCTGTGATTCAGAAATGGGATATGATAATGGAATGAAATTAATTACCCACAACGACATCATATCTGATTTGCGTATTAACACTAACCCCACCCCAGCTCTTGGAGCAAGGAACTCGCGAAAGTTTGTTGCGTCACTGCCGAAAATGGGCTCCTTAAACTGTTAAAAAGAATATAATTTATTTTTACTAGTTACCTTCAGCGAATATTCTCCCTGTCGCCGGTCATATCCACAGTTGGTGAGCAAGTTGGATATGAAATCGTCAACTAACTCCTCCTCAAATCCTCAAATAACTAAGATTGATAATTGGGATTGTAAAAGTAATTTTGAATCGAATTGGGAGTTAATTGAATGTTTTCAAAGTCTAATTCTGATCCTGTGTTCGTGATTGCCTTGTTTGAGTAGGCCCCATTTTGACATTTGCTCTATTCGTCATCGTTAATTAGTTAGCTATTCACACGCTAATTATCGGCAATATACGGTAAGTTTCTAAAATTTGAAATATCGCGCGGAATCATATTGCTGGAAGAGTACTTATTGTATGTTTGCATCTGCATAATATTGGCCTTTGTAATGTAAGCATAATTGTAATTGCACCCTTTATAATAGCCCACTCCGAGCCCCGAGCCTGACATATTTATAAATGTGCTTCTTGTTACCTTTGGGCATCGTTTTATCAACAAACTGATAGCATATTCGTAATCTACGCCCAAATATTAGTATCAATAGGCATCTTGGTCGATACTACTTCAAAACTAAAATTTCCTCCCCCCAATCCCCCCGGGGGTAACGTTAAAGGACCTACTCAGAGCAAATGAGATTACTATAGTCTATTCTACGTAAAAATATACCACTGTGCTTGTAGACACACAGAATACTCGATACTCAGTGAGAGCTTTGGGCATGACGAAATGTATTATCCATGAAAGTAGTTAAGTAATACCTAATACTAAATAGATGATGCTCATTCGTAATAAATGTAATTTAGGTCGGTGGAAGCGGTGGAAGTTCGAATACTTCAGTGGAAATAAAAAATGACAATTGAAAAAATAATGTGGAAGTGGCAAAAAACAACTGAAATCGGGTTTAAAACTACTCAAACAAATATTTATTCCTATTTCATCTAATTTCTCCAATCTGTGTATCTGTATCCAATATATTTGCCCTAAATTATCTAACTTCTTTGCACGCAGCTTTCATGACCATCTTTTACAAGAATCTCTACCCGACTCTCTCAATCTCTTATTTTACATGACAGTTGAATAGTACACTAATAATAGTAACATTCATATAAGCATATATAAATAAATCATAGATTACACTTTAGCATATATCTAATTTAGGTACACAGACATATATGTATAAGCATATTACACACATCACAAAAAAGGTTCATCTACTCTGTCTAGTATGCTAATTTACAACACTGCAGGGCTAAAACTAAAACTTCTTTCTAGCTAACAACTCGACTTGTTCACCTAAAAATGACTAAACGAACCCAAAATGCAAGATTATCAACCGCTTATCTCTCTGCCTAATCTTAAGTCAAAATAAATGAAATTATTTTTAAGCATAAAACATATCATATTTTTACAAAGAAATTCAATGCAGCTCAACAATCATCACCATCATACATAGGAAAAACCTCTCAACTTCATCAATATCAATGTCAAAAATATCAAACAAAAGATAATCCCCAATTCCCCAATGTCATATTTTTTACACTTCAATGCTTTCATAATGATTTCATGGTACTTACAAATTATGTCTAAAAATAAATGAGACAAATATACATATAATAAAGTGAATGAACTTATGGCATCTTTTCGTCGTCCGTTGCACGTTCCTCGGTTCCACCGAGCGTCTCTGAACCCACCTCCGAACAGTGCCAATTTTCAGCCCATTTCGAGCATGGCTGTGTCGTGATGCCCCTTGTTAGTATTTATATTGTTTCATACATGCATAATGCAAATAAGTTGGTGTCCAAATTAATAAATTATCTCCGTAAATTAATAAAAAAGAATACACAGTTTTTCCCGCTCAGTTTCAGTACTCTTCCCTTAAGCTATTAACACTCCATGCATTTGCGGTAGGTATTCAATTCTGAATGATGTGAACATGAAGGAGAATTCCCTGTCTCTAATTGTATGAAACAGAAAAGAGCATGAAAGTCGTTTGAATTGCATGTGAGCAATAAGGAAAAATCTCAAATATTATTTGGTAATTAAGCTGTGTTTACCCTTATGGCTCACCTTCAATTCTCGAAATTTGGCAAAAAGGTTCCTCCTTTCCAAAGTCACCAAACTACTCGAGATAATGAAACTACTTCGTGTAATTTTTGATATATCTCACATGCTTGACATCTAATGATCATATCAGATCATCTTTTCACTTTTCAAAGAAAACAAGGACAGTTTACAACGCATGTCAAGAGAAAACTATGTATATTGTGAACCGTGAACCCATACAAGGAAAACATAAGCTGCAAATTAATTATCAATGTCAATCGTCGTAGTTAAATCAAATCAGCATTAAATCAATCATTGTTATCATTGCCTCATGATAAGCACACATATATCGAAACTCGACAAGACATAATTTAATCAAAATAAGACATTTATAAATTGATTTGTAACCCAAAATAGTTTTATGTAATGCATGATATCAGTGATTGAGCTGAGAATGTTTTCACCGATAAGTCAATTTTACCCAATATTTTGATCTCATTATAAAAT
>JAQIXQ010001944.1:0-12230 GCA_034700485.1 Pseudosinella alba | reverse complement strand
GCTCGAAACCAGGAGGAGGACCCACACGCCCCACCCCATCGACTTCAAAATCCCTCCGATTTGTGCCCCTTCCCGATGGGAAGTTGGATTCTGGTTGATGACCACGAACTCATACACATTTTCCCTCATGGCTGGAAATATCCAGCGGATAGGAAACTGCCGGGAAAGGGAAGTTGTGCTTTTGCTTGAGACCAAATGGAATGGGACTATTCCACCATGTGCAATCTCAAGAGTCTTGGGCGTCATCTCTTCAGTACTGACCACTGTAGCATTTAACATTTGACCTATTAGTCGCAAGCTACAACGTTCGGCATCGAATTCACGAAGGACCTCACATTGTCCTGTAAGTCTTCCGTTGCCCTTTTGGTGAAAGTAGAAGAGTGGTGCTGATCGGAGGTTACCTTGTAGGAGCCTCCACTCCTTCTCCATTTCCACTAATACCTCATCGCCCAACTTATGAACTTCCATCTCCACCCTATTTTCAATTTTATTCCCACTACTACATGGAATGCAAAGCAGAGTCACCCGGGTATAGTCGATAATTATCAAAATAATTTCAGAAGTTACTGACATTTTCATTGGATGGATGTCGGTTGTAATTGGAGGACTGAAATCCGATCCAGGCACAAACTGGCTAAGTACCCATACAAATTTGGGCTTCTCAAGTGAATGAAGACCTTTGCCATCCCCGTTGGTTTCCTCACCGTTCAAGAGGTAATGTTTGAATGAACTATGTTGAATTATGTGGACCAAGTAGTGCGTGTGCCTCCGTTTGTAAACGGGAATGACTGAAATGTTTAGATTATGGCTGGCATTTTCCAAGTCCTCATGTGTCCGGGTGGTTTTGTAACTAAGAGGTCGTTGGTGAGCCTGGAATTCATCCCTTGCTCTTTCAAAATCACTGTCGCTGTTTGTGCTGGCATTGGAGTAAATGTGAATGTAGGTGAACGTACACTGGGGAATTTCAAAGAGAGTAACAAGTTTGTCAAAATTGATCGTGGCAGAGACAGGAAAGGCACATTGGGGAATAACAGTAGAAAGAATAAAATATAATAAATCCATCTTCAGAATTCAGCGGGTTGCCTTTGGATTTGTAAGTTGCAGCTCCGAGCGGTTACACTGATAATACCCTTCTGCCAATTGCCAATGAATAAGAATTTTCTAACTAACGACCGCTAAAAACCGCATCGTTTGATCCCATTTTCTAATATAATTGTGATTATTTTAATACAGATAATCGAGGTGGATTTTTTTTGACAACGCTTCGGTGGTCAAAGCAACGGGCATGACTTAATGTTTATTAGCAATTTAATTCGGCTCCTAAAGCTTAGTCTTGTTTTCTAAATAAAGCAATTATAGCTAAGTGTGTTTTTCATTTTTATTTTGCACGGCTTCTGAATCCCGATTTACCTAAATTAGCATATATCGCACTAGTAACTTTCTTTATAAGCAATTCTTCGTAATGAGAGATAATTTAATATAATTTAGAGTTGACGGATCTACATGAACAGCATCAATGTCACATTGTTGCCGCCTAGTGGTGCATGACTAGGGAGACTGAATGGGGTGAGTTTTTCTTAAAAAAAATGGTGACCCCAAACTTAACCTTGACTCTGTTCATTGATCTTACCAACCTCTTGTAGAGGGCTCGTCTCCTTCCCCTTCCCCTGAATTATATATGGACAGTTTATTTAAATTCAGGGCAATTTACGGGAATCGCTTTACTTTACGGTACAAGAAACCCACAATTTAACTAAATAGCTGCTTATCGTAATCTAATGCTATTCATATTTCATATGCATTAATTTTGTTTTGAATTGTTTGTGAAGCTTACAAAACGGGGGCAAACAGGGGCATGGAACTTAAAACTATCTTATAAGTTCTTTTAAAATTAGCACATCAGTTATCAATCAGCTTAATGGAAACTGGGAATATTCAAATGAATTTGATGGAAGGGACGATGACTTGGGCATCTGAGCAAATTACGTTTGAATAATTGCAAATATCTGCGTTTTAAAATAAGTTATACCAACATTTAGTTTTTGGTTTAATTTCCACTTGACAAGCTCATTATGCAGTCTCGTTAAGGAGGAATTTTCGTTCAAATGAATCTCAATGATTAGACATGTTCAGAGCAATTGCCATGCTGATCACTTTTTGTCTAGACATTTACAGCCAAATGCATAATGCTGTAACGAAATCCCGTAGATAATGAGCTCATCTATAATTTATCAAACTAGATATTCTAAGAATACCCGAGTCATGTTAACCAAAATAAAATTAAAATATGGGAATTAAGAATGTTGTAGATTTAATTAGTATACCAATATTGCTGGAAATATTGTCTGGCTTTGCCATGCCTATGTTCATCCAGAAAATGATAGGCTACAATGATAACGATATAGTTAATAGTTAAAGCTTAATAGGCAAGCCATGCATTTTTCACCATTTCTCCTGGACATGTTCCGACATTATTGATTATGGTTATGATTATCTGACTAATTGTAAATATTATTTAACATTCGATTAATTATACATAATCTTTAGTATGTGTGACTAGTCTTGTGTGAAGTCAATTCAGCTCAATTAAACTAACTTCGCAGCTTAAACAATCGCATCATGCATTTTGTTCTATACTTAACCATGCATATTTTCCAAACAGACACGCTCACTGCTTTGACTGAAGAACGTAATGCCGCTATGCCAGTTCCCATCCAAATCATTCCAGATTTCAAGAATCTCCTAATCTTCAAAATCATCTCATGTCGATATCGGATTGCCAATTCTACCCCGAAGATCAAGACTGTCAGGCCAACGCAACCCATCCAGTAAGTGAACAGCTTAAAATGGACTGCAGAGGAAATGCTGGAGAAGCCTTGCCTCATATGTTCCTCCTTGGCAATACAGTTTCCCATGCAGTAGAGGCGTTTCCTAAGCAATCTACTCTTATAATATGAGATTTTATCCCCAGACGAGCTGTTTAGTTTCTTAAGATGACTTGAATACAATTCAGAATACAAATCGAATTCAACATTGGCCATCTGCAACTGTTCAAAATACCTTTCCCACCTTTTGTAAATCCCAGATGCAAACAGGCTTGCCAAAATTTGACTAAACATGGGATGCAAATAGCTCCCAATCGTGTTCCAATATGCGCGTGTCCCAAAAGCATGAATTGGGGTCCTCCTGGAAACCCAGAAGTTTCCCAATTTGGGAAACAGAGCGGAATAGTAGTCCATCAGCCAAACGGGGTCAATCATGGCAAATGTTTCCGGCAGGACCTGGAGCTCATCATGGGTCTCCATCCTTCCCAACATGGCTTGATTCATAATTGCCGATGATAAAAATTGTGAAAAACTTTGAAATGGAAAGTATTCTAAAGTGCCGGCTAGAAGTAGCCGGAACATCACATTATCCATGTCAGGGAGAATGATATCCTTCAAGCAGGACACCCTCTCGTCGCCCAATCGACAGCTATCTACTGTCCCAATCATAATGTCACTCTGGATGAGGGCGTCCAACGTCTCGGGCACCACCGGTTCCGAAGTGAATGACAGGGAGGAGAAAAGGGTGGCCCTGTAAGAATAAGAAGTTGTCGTGACCACAAGCTCCCAGAGACCCCAGAGTAGGATTGGCAAAATGTTTCCAAATTTCCGCACTGTTTTGGTCAGTGCTGGTTCAGGCTGATCAAACAAAAGCTTTCCAAGTGACACCCACATATTTAGCCACCGTAGCAATTCTCGATGAGGTCGCATCTTACTGATGATGATGACCTGGGTGGAGTCGAGGTTATTCATAGCTGTAATTATTACAGCGACCAAGAAGCTCGAAACCAGGAGGAGGACCCACACGCCCCACCCCATCGACTTCAAAATCCCGCTGACCTGCGCCCCAACCCAGTGGGAAGCCGGATTCCGATTGATGATGACAAACTCATACGCGTTTTCCCTCATGGCGGGGTATATCAACCGCCTGGGATACCCATGGGAATAGAAATTGGTGCTTTGACTGGAGACCAAGTGGAATGTGACTATTCCACCATGTGTGGTTAGCCTCAGGTTCTTGACATTCCCTTGGCGTAGTACATCTTCACTACTGATCATTGTCGCATTTAACCTTTGACTGATTAATTGCAAGCTACAACGCTCTCCATCAAATTCATGAAGATGATTGCATTCTCCAGTCAGTCTTCCTTTGCCCCGGTGAAAGTAGTAGAAAATGTGGGCAGATTGGAGGTCACCTTGAGTGACCTTCCATTGTCTTTCCAATTCGCTGATTGTGTCATCATCAAGCTCGGGAGAGTTGGTGATAGGCTTCAACTTGTTTTCCAGTTTATTTCCAGCACATGGAATGCAATACAGAAAAACTTTACGGTAGTCCCGAATGATCATAATCATTTCGGTGGTGATCATCACCTCCATTGGATGAGTGGAGCTGAAATCGGTCTCCATTGGTAGCGGAGAACTGGTTGACAGACTTAAAATCCACCAGAAACTTGGCTTGTCATGGATAGCAATGTCAGTACCGCTACTGCCATTTGC
The DNA here is from genome assembly GCA_034700485.1 of Pseudosinella alba. NCBI lineage: Eukaryota > Metazoa > Arthropoda > Collembola > Entomobryomorpha > Entomobryidae > Pseudosinella > Pseudosinella alba. The sequence continues at coordinate 7,689 of JAQIXQ010001944.1, read as the reverse complement.
AAGAAAATATTTGGCTGAGCTCTGCGGAATTATATGGACCAAACAGTGGGTGTGTCTCCTTCTCAAATTGGGGCTTATTCTGATATTATTCCACTGCTGTTCCTTGTCATATATTTTGTAACTGAGGGGGTGGTCAGGGTGATCCCTAAATTCCTCCTTTGTTTTTACTAATTCGACGTCATCCATGCTTGAGTGCAGGGGAGGGGAAAAATTCGAAGCAATATTATTGTGCATGTAGGTGAAAGTACACCGAGAATTGTCAAAAAGAGTGATTAGTTTTTGAAAATTAAGGGTGAGGTGGTTGGAAAGAGTAAAATGGAAGATGATGCAAAATGTCAAGAAGTGCAATTTCAAGTTGAACTGTTTTAAGGGACCCATTTTGGAGACAAATCAAGAACAATATATTTTGCTAAACTAGCCCCGCATGTGATGCCACGAATTGATGAAGGAATGAATCATGAAGGACAATGAATAGGTCCTTCCAGTGACGCTTTTATCTATTTCTTATTTGCGTAAATATTATAACGATGCTTTAGCTAAGAAGTAATTGCAAATTTACAACATTATTAAAGTAGATATTAACCGGAGGGCTACTTGGTTGAAATGGAAATCACACAATATTTAGCAATATCTTAATCATTAATCTTTCTTTCACAAACATGTTATTATAGTTGTTCCCTGTTCCATGCTCTAATGAGTACGAAATGAACGTTTTATTTATTACATCATCTTTGCATTTCATCATCATCGATAACGACGAACGATTATAGCAATATGCATCTGAATAATTCATTGGCTGCAATTAGTAGTTGGCGTTCCTGGGGCAACATGAGATAATGTACGCTAATCTGAATCCCATTTTATTGTGTTGTATATTATGCATATTATCATTTACAATTAATATAATTTGAATTATTTTTTACTCGAGAGCTTATTACTAAATATGATAATGAAATGAATAAAGGATGGTTCCAATACGGATAACTATGGCCATGTCTATTTAAGTAACATTAAAGTAACGCAATTGCTTAATGCATGGTTCGTGAGATTGAATGTGGAAAGTTGGTCCACAAAATTGGACACTCCAAACTTGACCCTGACCCTATGGACCGGACCATCCTGGTATAGAAGCTCTTCTTTCTCCTCCCCCTACAGTTGTATCTTGTATTTTTTTGCTTTATTTGCCACTAGTCATCCTTAGTTATCATCGCCAACATCATCTGCAACCACAACCAGCACGACCACCCACAATCTTCTCGGGGAATTCTTTATTGCTACGTCCTGTATTTGCATGAGGATACCCGATGCGATACCCGTCTATATTAATTAAGTTTTCTGTTCCCTAATAGGGAATCCATATGCAATAAGGCAAAGCCAAAATCATCACTTTTCATCATCAATTGTCAGTTGGACATTATTAAATTTCAAGATTTCATTTTTGATGCAATAAAAATCGAACGATAAAAAACGCAAAGATAAGCATGTCACATTTTTTATCTTTGCATATTAACAATATTGGGAGATAATATAATTTAATATTCGTGTTAGATGTTGAACTGGATAATTTTGTTGCTGGGTCCAACAGACATCCTTCCATCACTTACTTGTCACTAAATCTAACCATGAGCATGATCGCGATGAATCCAGCCCCTGTCAGATTTGAACAAGCCTTCATATTGATTACGACACTGTGATTACTAAGATAATAGCATATCAGTCAATTTCATTGTTTTCCTATTATATCTCTTCACACAGCAATAGATAGTTGAGCTGAGGATTCGAAGAGTTAGCCACCTTCATAAACCTTATTGCGACGTTAATTGTCAGCTGCATTCGTGCAAAATTGGTTCTGGTCCGTAATATTTGCCCTGTGGCAGAGTTCGCCTGAAAAACACTAATATTATAAAATCACAATTCCACAATCCAAGTAAAACAATGAGAAAGTCGACGTTCCTTATTGTCATCGTGTCAGCAATGCATTTACTTTCTATAAATTATGTCAATGGCCAAAAATTAACCGCGGAGTTATGCTCTGCAAGATTACCAACAGGGGTCGGGAGGGCAGCACCCCTTTACGACGGCGATGACACAATTTATTTATTTGGTGGATACGAATATGATGGGCGTCATTATATTACGGACGCATTGAGGTATTCCATCAGTGAAGACAGCATCGAAGTCGTTGGGCAACTACCTATTGCTACAAATGCGGGTGCAGCCGTGATGAACAAATTCAAAAATATATTTTATTTTCAAGCAAGGGAGTCCAACAACCTCATCTACCAATTCTTTCCGGATACCCAGACATTTGTGAATGTATCCAGATATGAATATAACGATATGGGATATGCAGTTATCAAGCCGGATATTGACACAGCGCTACATTTGAAAATTATGATAAGATCATCAGGAGTCTGAATCTAAACACACTCCAAGTTGAGACGATTGGCAATTATTCGTCCGAAATCCCAGCGTACTTCCATGCCGTTTGGATGGAGTGGTATGAGAAGGCTTACATGTTCACCGATAATGACATTCTAACCTACGACTGGACGGAGAATCGAGTTGTACATTTGGGGAAAAGGATACCAATCAGACAGGTCAGGAAGGCTGTTACGGATGGGACATACATTTATTTGTTTGGGGCCTGGGACAATGGGAAAGGGATTATATTATTTGACCCGGAATATGAGCAAATTGACAGCATCCACGTTGAAAACTTACCTGAGTTAAATGACCCAGCAGTTGTTTATGTGGAGAAGCTGAATAGAATTTATACCTTTGGAGGTAGTAGATATCAGGGTAAGTCTATGGCCGAAATTCACTATATTAACCTGGATCCTATGAACCTACCTACAACAGAACCGCCATTCATCACCATGGATCCGGACATCTTCAACTGCATGGAAAGACCAGATGCCGTCTACCCATATCCCGGAGACTGTGCCAAATTCGTTGTTTGTCGTGAAAACCATGGATATCCTTTCGACTGCCCGGAACCTCTATTGTTCCATCCCATTAATAGACAGTGTACTTGGCCTGATTGGGTGGAGTGTAATGAAGCATCACAGATTTAAAGCATATTCCCCTAATACTATTACTGTCCATTACATAATATGTATATTATAGTCGACTATATTCCTATAGTATGCCTTACTTAATTCCATTATTGTTTTTTTTTTAATTTTACTGAAATTAAATTAATTCATTTTGTTTAAAAAATAGTTTTAACGTATTGCAAAAGATAGCAATTCATTTATGGTTAACTTGAATGCAGGCACCGTTCTTAATAAAAAATATCTATTTGAACAAGCATAATATATAATGTTATCTTGCCTTATCAATAATTGATAAGTTATCATCTAAATTTACTTTACACTTTTACACTCTAACTTTTGCGTCTATCATTCACGTTATCCTTGATATATTCATTATCACATCGTATCATTAAAATGTGTCGAAACTACAAGGCAACCTGGGGCAACGTAAACAGTGCAACTCAAACCTGAAGTCAACATTAATTGCCCATTTTGATTCTACTACGACGAAGAATGTTTACATGACTGCGTAACATATTTAATTTTGAAACAGAAAATTGCCAACGTACGTTTTCTACTTTAGTTGATGTTAAGGTAATGAGATAAAATGTATCACATCCGATTACAAGGATTTCGCTGAACAACCAACATGGTATAGGTGACAATTTTCACACTTGTTGAAGCAGTTGCTTATGCAAAAAGTACTCAAATAATTTTCTGCTAATTAAGGGGAATGTGACATGCTCTATCTAATTGTTCAATTATATTGAGCTTACGATAATAACAGCAAATTAACGCTTGTACTTAACGCATGATTGGTGAGAGTGAACGGGGTCAACTGATCTACAAAATTCGTAGCTCCAAACTTGACCTTCACTTTCCCCATAGAACTTACCATCCTCTTATAGAGGCGCTTCCTCCTCTTCTCACCCGACTTATACCTGGCAACGTCCAAACATTTCTCGGATTGAGAAATCACCCCTGCTCCCTCCCTAATTAGGTAGATCATGAACAGGCTGTTCACAAACTCAATGGGGAAGAAGGCAAATCCCGGCATGGGAATAGAATTGTGAAATAATTTTATGCAGCCATACGTTGCCATTACCATCCCACCCCATGCCCCAAACATGGTAGATGGTATTATGAATTTATGAACCTTTGAAATACCTCATTGATAGGGCTTCTTCAATTTGGACCTGTCTGTATATTTGGATCCCTTCATATTCAGACTCATCACCCGAGTGATCATGATTCTCGCTCCCGGACAGAATTCTTCTAGTCCAGATCAGGTAATCCTTCAAACACTGAATTTGAACAAGAGTTCCTGAGTAGACAAAGAAGGACGCCGTGAAGGAAAAGCTGGTCCACATGTACACATCAAATCCAACAATCAAGAGCCTGACCATGACATCCACTACCCACCAACCGGAAGCTGGTGAATGGCATTGTCCTCCCCGTTGTAGTAGGACATTTTCCGTGAATGGTGGCAGGCAGGGCTGCACGTACAACATGGCGCCGATGAAGACCGGACCCAGAAGAGCGGAGCAAAGTCCCATGAATTGTATTGAATTTGTGATCCGATTATCCGAAGAAGCTGTTTATATGGAGGGGTAAAATGAAATAGCAGGTTACTCTTTAACTTGGCTAATTTTGATTATTATTCAATTTACCCATTTGATTTCTCTCTTCACTGTTGGTAGTAGTGAAATACTTCAACTAATCCGCATTCCTCTGTTAATGCAAAGCTCCATCTGAACGTCAAGCTGATGAAAGTTGTAACAACAAAGACAAGCACCACCATCTTGTCAGAAATCTCCAGATCCTTCAGCCTCCAGAGGTAGTTTGCAAACGTGATGAGAAAGTAAATTAGGTGCAGGGGAAGTCCAACCCGGTAACAAAGATATTTGCTGAAGGAGCTATTCCTGGAGAGTTTGCTTGGTAGGGGGTGGTCTGGTGGCCAATGATATGGGCAAAGGGTCAGTTTCTCCAGAAGCCGAAGGTGGGTTTTCATTAGGGAGAATGTTCTGGTTGACATGGTCGAATTGGCTTGAATTTGGATAGGTCACAAAGTCTTCAACGCGCCCCGTTCAGAATGGTTTTGAAGACTGGGCTCTTCTCAGCCTTGTCCAACTCATTGATTGGAGATGTAGAGGAAAGGGAGGATTCATCCGAACTATTTTATGCCAGACTATACGTCATGTGGAATATATAATATATTATATTATACGGAATCAAGGCTACAGCCAAGAATCAAGGGATTTGCAATTTTACTTTTGATTGGCTTGGTGCATGTTACTGATTGATTGAATGATTACATTGCAATTACATATTATATTAACTTGGAGGCATGTAGCCCCTCATATTAATTTAATTAGGTGGCCAGTTTTCCATACATCGTCATGTGATGGGATATACAATGTCGCATGGCTCGTATATATGCGTGAAACGGATTATGTTTTACGTAACTACAATCACCATTTCTTATTATATTAACTTTCCCAATTTCATGTGTATAAGTAATTTGCACAAACTAATGCTGAAAACTTCCATAATGACTACAACAAGAGCAACAAAGTAACGCATGCACTTAACCCATGGTTCGTGAGAGTGAGTGGGGTCAAATGGTCCACAAAATTTGTAGCTCCAAACTTGACCTTCACCTTCCCCATTGACCTAACCATCATCCTGTAAAGTCGCTTCCTCCTCCTCCCATCCAAATTACATCTTACCAAATCCAAACATTTCTCTGACTGGAAAATCACCCCCGCCGCCTCCGTAATAACGTAAAGCACGAACAATGAAACAATAATTTGAAAACGAATTTTTAAATTGTGTTCATTCTAATTATACTTATGAACAGATGGACAAATTTGCAAGTTGGTTGAGATCCTGATCTCAACCTCAACTCTCGTAATGTGCACTTGGGGCACTGTGATAGGGCTATCGATGAAGCAAGTAAAATCAAGGCATATTTTCATTTTCATGCAATTTTTTACCCATTCACATGCGCTATCTGCATTAGAACATTTCAACGTGACATTATGTACTCTGTTCTTTGTTCGCCCACCCACGTAAGTATCTTCCTTTCTGCTCATGAAGTTCATGTCACCTTGATTAAATTTGAAACGTAAGCGACAGTAAACGTGAGTGATATAAGTATGTTTTTTTTTGCCTAGATGTTGAGCTAATTAAAACCCAGTTAAGAATTTTGATGGATGAACGAATGAATAAATTAAAGGACAGAATTCAATAGTTAAATATATTATTTAATTAACCCAGCCAGGCATTTTATTCATACATTTTAAAATTTTAAACTACCCTGTTGGACACAATGACGGGATGTATACTCAAGACGATTAATTTAGCAGAAATGCTATCACTTGAGCAGTTCAACATAACATATAATACACTCATCGGATCAGCCATTATGTTTAAGATTTCAATATTAAAATATTAATTATAATTAAGTTAAAGATACTGTAGAAAGTAAAAAATGTAAGCCAATTTGAATAAATGTTCGGAGAATATCATCAATTAAACAATACATTACAAGTGAGATAATATTAGAATCGTAGTACAAAGTTAATTAGTTCACGGATATAAACCTCATTTAGGCAGCCCTCTTACATGTTATCATACCTAGCCTTCCCAGCCCGGTTAAACATGGAGGTTCCCTCCGATGACTCCAAGGTAATTTCCTCCAGGATGGGGAGCAACTCCCAGACATTGGAATCGTACATCCTTCCACTAGCGAGAAACGGAGCCATACCCAAAGTTGGTTGCGGATGGAGGGGGCCCCATGCAATCCGATTCAAGAGGGAAGATTGGTAGTTAATTATCAGCGTCTTCAACAAGGGGAAGCAGCGGAGGAAGTCATAGTCGAGCTGAGGATTGTTCCCATGAATTGTCAGCGACTTCAAGCTGGGGATGGAGTCTGTAGTTGGGGACAAGGTTTCCTTCTCAAACAAGAATGTGCGGTCTCCACGACAGGTCAGGGTCAAGCATTCTAACTGTGGAAACTTCTTGAGGAACGGGAAGATATCAGTCTCCATCACATACTCTGTCCACTCCTCCCTCAGAATGAGCTTCAGTTTTGTGACTTGGGGGGCCTCCACCTTTCGGATGAGCTCCAGGAGGAATTTCTTCGGGATGTATTCATAGATCGTGAGATCCCTCAGGTTTGGCACGAGCAGCTTGGGGAAGCCCTTGGGCTCATCGTCACGGGATAAGGTTAATTTCCGAAGTTGAGCAGAGAGCCACGACAAGAGGAAGTTGATCAGAGGTGAAGGGCAGCGATGAAGGCGAATACTTAATGAGTCCAGATTGCCTGGGGGAGGTCTCCCTGACATGACAAAGTCATCCACGGCTCTGGCTGCTCCAATCCGGCAGTTGAGTGAAAGGGGAGCATCCGTGAAAGCAGAGTCGAGGCCAAACAGTAAATCGAGTAGCTTCAAGTTTGGTAGGTGTTGGAAGCAGTTCAGGACTGACTGACAGGGACCGGGAGGTTTCTCAGCATTCCTGGGAGACTCAATCTGGATGTACCACACATGCTCCCCAAATTTGCGAAGTAGTTGCTGAGCTCCGTCCCAAAAGCGCTTCAGGTCCAGGTGAGTCATCACATTCGGATAGCCGGTACTTGTAGCCAGACGGA
>JAQIXQ010001943.1:0-12233 GCA_034700485.1 Pseudosinella alba | reverse complement strand
TGTGAAATAGGGTGGCAGACAGCTAAACTTTCCTTTTGAGATAGGAATGACTTGGCTTTGGTAGTTGGTGTTGCCCAAACAGTGAAAATTACGTTATGCTGGATAATTTTTATTAGTTTTAGGGCACAGCTTTGTTTGCCATTTACATAGCCATGTTATTCATATGGATGATGATGATGATATTTTTTTTGTAAACTCTGCCATGCTCTGACAATTAAGCATAGTTGCTGGAACACGAGCATGAACATGAAAATGAGCACGGTAAAATCTGGTCGTTATTCACAATCAAGGAGATTAAATTAAGAATCTCTGGATGTGTGTATGTGCTTAAGTTCCATGGGATGATGATAAATATGATGATGAAGGAAAATGAGTTGCCGGTGGCAGTTTATACGTTGTTTAATGTCCTTAATTTCCGGCCAGTGGGTGATGGCGCTCTCTGGTTGTGATATGATATGATATTATCCCGTTGTATCTTGGGTGGCGACTATGCCATGTGTGCGGGCAATGTTAATTAAAAACTCATTTCTGAATTTTGCCAAGTGCCAACCTTGAAGTTTTTAAAATAAACTTGTGCTGTTGTAAAGTAAAGTGCAAAACTAGATCTAGAATCGTTGAAGCCCAATGAGAATTCAACGCCACTCCTCCCACCCATTCCGATGTTGACACACTCCATTAATAATGGTCCAGCGTCATGCTGGAGTAACCACAGTTGTGCAATTTAACTACATAATAAAAACATGATTTTCGGAATAATTTGCAAACCTGCTTTTATTTTCCAGAGGAAAAAGGAATGAAAGTTTTGTTTAGATAGATACAGTTGTAGGTAAGGAAAGTTATGATGTAATTTGAATGATGCAATTTTAACTCTTGAAAATTTGCATATTTTTATGAACAATATTATTTTATTCCAAGGTAGAAGAACATTTCATTTCATTACAAGGAAATGTTTTATAATAAAGTACATTTGCGTAGTTATGCTCCAGCCTGTTTATAATGTTATTGGGGAAAGGGACTGCGCGATTACTGCCTTAATCCGGAAGAGTCTAGGTCAACTGAGCAATTTCCTTTTGAGCAAAAAAAAACAATCCACAAAACTCGCTTTATCTATTCAATCCCATTCCATTCGTAACTTTTCACGACTATGACTGTAGTGGAATTTAATTCGGACTATACCTAAATATAAATATATACATTTCTCTAGATTTCATTTCATCTCAGCTTTTACAATTGTTTCATTCTTTCGCAATCCAATCCAATTGCTCTCTTGTTGATGCTAATTTTACGAAGGGTCGTTTTCCTTTCATGCGTAAAAACAGACGGAACGTCTCAATCTCAATAAAAGTCGGAAATGGGATTGGTCCAATGGAATGGAATGAGTTGGACTTGCCCCATTCAAATTTACCGACAATAAAATGTCGAATAGAAAATCAGAAATGTACAACTTCTTACTTTCCATGTCAAACACACTTTTTGTTGGGTAAGTGCAAGCTTCACGTCCGTTCACGAAAAATAGCAGTTTTCGAAGATATTTTTGTACTTTAGATCCCCAATCGCTCCCTGCGGATTCGTTTATTTTTTTCAGAAAAAAATTAAATATTTTAAAACCTGCTATTTGGACACAATGATAATATGCAAACATTTAGCAATATAATTTTACACCCGCCACCCAGCCAAAAAGAATTCATCCCATATCACAATCACAACCGGGATATAACAGAATAGCCCTAATGGGGATGGCAAGTACAATAGCCTGCTCCACACTGACTCCCCCAAGAGAAAATGTAATTTCGCCTCACGGAACGAAATTGCTTTATTTACTGCAGGTCAAATCTTAGCTTTGGAACCCGCAGGTTAATTTCCCCACCCTCTTCCTCTCTCCATTGTGCCCACAACCAAACCATACAAAAGGAGAGACACAATCGTGAGCAAACGGAATACGAGAAACACGTCTATTATATTCTAAGGTTGAAAAATGGAATGAAAATAGGATAGGATAATAAACCTCTTTTAATATCTTCGCTTTCCCCCTTGTATAAAAATTCGACCAGGAGAGGAGAGGAGGTTCTGAATGTGAACACAAAAGTTTTTATTATTTCTTCCTCCTTCTCTATTATTCCTTTTTTCCCTTTTCTCTTTCTCCCTCATAGAAATACATTCTATTCCGGATCCAGATCTAGCCATGCATTTCTGCAGGGACAATTTAGAAGGACGTGAGCCGAAAACTTTATTCCGGTGACGCCGGCTAGGCTTTCCCTTTTTATAAGTTTGGATGCCCTTTCGACTCCAACTCCCAGTCAGGAAAAGTTACAATATTTGACGTTTGTCGATGGAATAACCTTAGACTGCAATAAAAGCGTGAAGAAATAAGAAATGCATTTGATCTGATCATATTAGGAAATAGGATGGATGTAGTGGTTGAAGGGGGAAAGCATTTGGTAAATTTTTCGACCTTGTCGATGAACCTGTTTATGCTTCTGATTTGGCCACTAGTAAAAGTCTGACTGGTGGCGTGGAAGTGGTAAAAAATTTCCCGAAACTGATTTCATTCACCAAAACACAACAATCAAAACATGATGTTTCTTTTTTCTTCAATGCGAAATGATCCGTGTTACGTAATTCCTGCGAATTTATGATGTTGATTCTACGTTACAATTATGATATGATTTGGAATTTGGAATGAGTGATTGTTTTGCCACAAAAAAAAAACACCAGACCTACACATATCTAGGTGATCTCTAGGTAACAAAGAGTTCCAATTTGCGTGTGTCCGTGACCAATATTAAATTCCATGTTTTACTACCCATCTACCTACTAATAGTCTAGAAATATAATGCCACCCAAGACCTAAAGTTATTGCCAACTATAAATTGTGACAAACTTTATCCCAGTCCAGACCAGTTAAGTCATGCCAATAAAAAATAATCGGAATTGGTGTTCCTTTTCCACAGCGGAATGAGTTGGGACATGTATTTGTATAACGAAATAATCAAGACAAACATGCGATCATGCAAACATGTACGATGATGACATTGAGAAACTGGGAACATAATTTGTTTGTTTGTATTTACCTCTCACCCAGTTCATGAACATCATTGTTTGGATAATAATAACGATAAATTGGGACTGTTTCTCCATGCATGCCTATAAGCAAAAGCGCGCATAAATTATAATTAAAAACATTTTACAAAAAAAGGACTCATTTTCTCCGGAAATGGCAGCATTGCCATTTCCACTCTGACTTCTATTATGTCAACCAACCGTATTTACTTTATACATATTTGCAAACAAACTATTATACTTCCATATTTTGCAGCTCTAAATTTTTTTTGGCGAATTATTCACCATTTAAAATTCGCATCCATTTCCCCAGTCGTCACCATCCATTAACTTCCCGAGCTTTATTATTCCCCTACAAATGAACTCATGCAAAAGTGACTTTATTTATGCATAAATGACTAGAAAAAATATATTATCTTTATTTGAATAGCAAGGACAACATTTTTTGGCACGAGTTTTAATGTGATAGTTAGGAGAAAAGCTGGGAAAGTCCAAGAGAAAAAATTTAAATGAAGCTGACGCTGAGCTGAGTAAATAAAAAGATAAAGCTCCTTTCCAGCAAAAAGTCAAATAAAAAAATAAGCTGTTTGTTTTCCCTTAAACTGGAGGGGGAGGGGTGTTATAAATAGAGCTAATATAGTAAGCTGATGCTAGATCTTTCTGCCAAGTAAAAAAAATCCGGAGGAAAATCCGCATTTAAAAAATATAGATTTCCTCCTTCCGAGTTTTTTAAGTCCACATAATTCCATGGACCACCAACGTATCCACTCCGAAAAGTCCAATCCAGCATGACTTGGACTAGAACTGCCATGCCAGCAACAATCTCACTTCCGGTTCCTCTCCGAACACAGTTGGTAAACAGCATCCTTATCTATTTAGGTTTAGGATTTGGAGTAAAACCAGAAGACAAAGGAGAAAGCCATGTGATAAGGACTTCTTTCCCTACTTATTACAGTAAATAGGAGACAATAACAGGATGCCTGTTTTTGGCTCATTTTGGAGTGCAACAATGCTCCAAACAAAATGGAATTATGGCTTATATATAAAAACAAACATTTTTAAAAGCATTTTATCTTTTAAGATAAATGTCCCCAATGATTTTGGCTCCCTTGTTGGGAGAAAAACAAAGCAAAGCCACATATGGCGAGATGTGGGAAATAGCAATGTATTCATTTCCAACGTTTCCTCACAATCCATGTGGCTTTTCTTTTATTCTTTCTCTGTTTAGTGGAATATGCATATAGAAAACAAGAACATTTCCATTTATTTTCTTCCCAAAAATTATTTGTCTCTTCCCAATACAGCCCAGTCGGAGAAAGCTAAGTAGGTAGATATGCATTATGTAAGTGGACAAAGGAAGCCATTCCCCCATTTTCATTTCAAAGCCAAGGGATGGCCCCTGATGGCATGGCATGACATGGAAAAATGTGATTTTCCAACAAAGGGAAACGAAAATCTATCCAGAGGAGGTAAAATCCTCAAACACTTGCTGAGAGTGAGATAAGGGAAACGAGCCAATAGACAATGCAATACAATAGGGGGACAAAATACACCCCGCAAAATGGGCAAATGTGCATTGGATTTGGATTGGGCTTTTTTATTTGATGTTGGAGACATGACATGAGTCCCCCTCATGAGTATGAGTATGAGTATGACTATGACATAATAGAAAAGTTTGGCAAAGGTACATATCCCGTTTTCTTCTCCGTCATGGACTCTTGAAGTGATTGTCTTACTTCAGCTGGAATTTCTTCCATTTTTTATCTTCGTCAGCATCATAACCTATCGGATATCATCACATCATCCAGAATGTTATCACTTGGATGAAGAGCTCCCAGTTCCTTCATTACTTCCAAGTTGAAGGATGCGATGATCGGTTTTGAAAAGTTACCCAAGTTTTTTTCCCTTTCCCTCGTTGCTTGTGTTAAGAAGTTCATATATTATTGGGGAAAGGCAATTGGGAAAGCCAAACCAGTATCCAAACCAGCCACATTCACGGAGGAGCAGAGGGAGGGAAACCTCTTCATAGGTATATGGCATGCGATGGTTCTATAGCTTCATGGACTTACTTGTCCCTTGCTCCTTCCTGGCACGGCATGGGATGGGATGGCATGGCTTGGCGTACTTTCACCCGCTTTCACTCAGTCTCAGTCTACGTGCTCCTCTTCACCCACCAAGAGCCAGCCATGCTTGGCCTGTGTGAATGAGTCGTGACTTGTCTTTCTCTAGTGGCGGAACTAGACGCATCCCAACGCAACGTGTCCGAGGAAAGGGAAGGAAAGGGTGGACAAATTACTTTGCTCATCAGTTTTTAATAATAAAGTTGCTGTATGTTGTCATAAATTGGGACAAATGGCATATCAGTGAATAATTGTGGGATCAGTGTGTGAGTCTATTTATAACTTGAGCGTGTGTGCTACTTAAATTCTAGGAAGTGGAAGTATTCTCAATTTGAAATGTTCGACTAAATTTAGAAAAGCCTATAACTGAGAAAAAACTAGGTGTTTTTATTGTAGCTTCGAAAAAGAATCTGTTATTAAAATTGTGTCAATGTTGCACTTAATATTTTTAATTTGGTCCTGAATATGTACATGACAGATTTGAACATTATTTCCGCTCATCCCTATGAGTATGGCTCATAGGGCTTCAGAAATAGCTTGTTCTCAGTTATCTGTGACGAGTTGACAAAATTATCATTAGAAAGGAACCTTCTTTATAAAAGGTCATCCTTTACAAATTATTTATCTAAAAGACAAAGGATTCCTTATCCGCCTCCATAATGAATGCTGCATCAGTAAATACCGGAGGTGGGATGGGGAAGAAGGACAAGGACGTAAGTCAGAGATTTAATCATATGCAAATATCAAAAAAAAAATAAGTTAAGCAATTGTATTTAATTTAAGAAGCAAGTTTATTTAAATATAAGAGGTCGTTATCATAAAATAATTAGAATTATTTTTAAAGCAAATAATTTGACGACGAAATTTTTTTTTTTGGAAACTTTTCTATCCCAAAAATATACGCAGGTTGCATTATGCTCATCGGTGTGAACAAGAAGATGTAAATATGTGAATTTCAGCTTTGTTCAATTCAATATCTTGTGCAAACCATATCTATAAAAATATGTCATCAAAATGTGAACATCAATATCAATCCACCTGAACCTCCATTCATATCAATATTAATTGGCAAAGTTTTCCATTCTCCCCAGCAAAGAAAAAAACGAACCTGGAGCCAGCAGGTCAGTGCATGCATCCCCTTCCCTTGTCCAAGTTATTTTTTGCCACGATCCCAGTCACATTTTACAATTGGCCCCGAATCCCCCGGCCATCCATTTCCCCTCTTATAAGTAACATAAAATTACAAGTTTTATAGCGGAAATCTATCTTTGTTCGAAAAAGTTGAAAAGAATAGATAGGCCCATTATTTCCCAACGCACTCACTCCTCCCATAGATCACGTAGGTCTCTCTCCTAGGTACCCAAGTGCATTCTCCAATCCATTCCATTTCATTTCCCTGTAAAGTAAATGCAACAGAAGAGATAAAGACAAAGACACAGAAAAATTAGAGCCAACGAAATTACGGATGGCCTACCTGAACACCCCAAAGCCCAACTCTGCTCTTAGTTTACACAACATAAAACTATTTGAAATTCTATCCCTGCACTTTCATTTACTCAACTGAATCAAATGGACAATAAAGCACGTTCGCAAAATGGTTCCACAAATAGAATGGCTCGAGATAGATGTCCAAGTAGTTACTCATGTAATATTTTTTTACCCATTTGTTATTACTCTCATGATCATGATGATGATGGCAATTTGAAACGGATCCAGAACAAAAATAATGTTTTTTATTCTTACCTTTTCATCCGCCTTTCCTACATCGTCTTAAAATAATATTATATATTACCTAGTTCACAACCGCAGTAAATAGCTACTTTCTCCAAACAAAAAATAGGAATGAAAAACAAAAGTTGAAAATAGCAATCAACCATATCAACATGGAGCAACAGCATCTCATGCTATATTCCAAATTATCCTTGATAATGGGGTGGATCCTGTTGTTGGCTGGCTGTATTTTTTAACTGTTGCAGGGCCAGGGTCCCAATTTCATAAAAAAATATGGGATGGATTTTTATTCACTATTTTTCTTATTTTGAAGAGAAAGGGTCTCGGGTAATTCCCAACCTCATTCAATTTTAATACTGGATAAGCTGATTTTTTTTCTCATGAGCTCCCTTCCAAGCACATGGGAAAATTGTACATGGTTGGCTGACTAGATGTGTAGAAGGAGTTAACTACTTATTCATGATTCTGCAATGGAGAAATGTATATCCCGTTTTTATCCGGAAATTTCATTCCTTTTCATGTTAATTTTCTTTTGCTTGATTCTCCACCGAATTCAACCATGCATGTTTGTAGCTATGTATGTATGTTGTTTATGCTACTGTGGCTTGGCTTGGCCTGGTGGGCTTCAAGGCAAGAAATACAAATAAGAACAAAGTGAAGTTAGGGAAGAACATGTTTTCCTTCAACAAAGTGGCATACAATTTGGTATAAGGAACATGTACAACTTGGGATTGGGTAAAAGCTAACACGAGATGCATCCCATTTTATTCCATTTTCCCTTCTTTTTTTTTCTTAAGGGACCTCTGAGAATTGTGTGAAAGAAGGGAAAGACGAAGAGGAGAAAAAACGAGACAAATTTCCTTCTATCCCTCCTAAAAGGAAACCGTTCACCATCCGCTTTCTCCTTTCTCCCTGAATACCATATTACCCGTGAAATATTACCCATTTTTTACAGAGGAACAACAAGGCCCACTTACAATACACACACAATTTAGCAAATAAGACAGATACACAGAAACTACAAAATGGGTGGATTGGATGTGGATGTAGTGGGGTGTGTGGAGGAGGCTGCTTTAAATTTTTAAATGGGTTAATAGCGCCCTGTCTTGTTGAGACAGCGGACATTTCTATTTGGATATCTTCTAAGGCTATGTCTTCCTTTTATCGTTTAGGCTTGGGCCTAGCCTGGAAAGGGAAATGAAAATATCGAGGAATTTTTAATCTGTAAAACTGCATATATTTAAAAAGCGTGTTGTATTGTCCTTTTATTCTGGAGGGACTTGACAGACGGCTTTTGCCTTCATTTTCATTATTATGGATTCAACATCCACATCCACCCGTCCCGTGGTATGCTAATATTGTATTTTTTCCTATGGAAAATTGCAATTTTCGCTCTGAAGTTATGAGAAAAATTGGGACTGGGTTTCCTCCTCTCGCCTTCGCCTTTTAACATTTGGTGACAATGACAATTTGCTTTCTCTTTCTACTTTAGGGACATTTCTTTCCAGTGTCCTTGAGAGATTACACGTTGTATTGTTCCGCATAATTTATCGATTACCGGGCGTGATTTTCAGTTAGGTGAATATCACTTTCACGAAGTGACTACACCGGGAGAAAATTTCCCTTTTTAATGCCGGGGAAAGGGGAAAAGTTTAATATGATATGGCTTTGGACGAACTTGTTTGAAATGCTAAAAGTCAGGCTGACGATACGACGATATTTATATTTGGCATGGCGCATGACATATTTTTTTTTATCAAAAGGGAAGTGAAATTGAGTGTATGAATGGGAGTAACTATGAGCTTGTAGTTGTACTGTTATTGTTTCCTTATTTCATAAGTGAAAGTAAATGCATTTTGGATATTGACTATTTTTCCATTCTTTTCGAACAAAAGATACTAATATTTTACTTACATATATGGCCCATGTGCCAAACTCTTTGTGAGATTTGGTTGCTGACTGGGACTTGAATTCAAAATGCCAATATGGTGTGTGGGGGTTGCATGTCTTGCTGGTCGTATGGTGCCCATGTCCCGCCTTTCCCCTTTTCAGAACAAGTTCAACTAAACTAATGCATGTATTGGTTTGGTGATGGGTGGTGCTGCTGCCAGTCGATAAGAGGATTTTAGGATTTTTTTTTTCGGGAGACCTGCTGGCTCCTGGTTTGGCCTGGTCTTCATTTTTAATGGTCTCTGTATTTTTATATTGGCTGTAAGCACAATTTATTAAGATCGATATGGACTGTGACATTCTATAATTCTATATAAAAATGATGGCGATGATGATGTTTGTGGCCTGGCAGGAGTATCCGATTTTCCCAGACAAGGGGATTAATGGCGGTGGTTTGGTTGGAGGAGACAAAAAGGGTGAGCAAATGTAAAACCAAATATATGGCTGATGTGCTGTTTTTTTTGGGTGGTTTTGCTGGAAACATGTGTGGGCGCATTCATTTCCGCTTTGATAAATTGGGACGTTAAAAATGTATTAATAGCTTAGAGAGCATTTATGTATGAAAAGGGGCTCAGTCAAAAGGAAGTTATTTTTTTAGGTAAAATAAAAGTCCTTTTCATGAGGAGAAAGTTGGGCTGGGTGTAAGTGAATGGAAAATACGGGAAATAGCAAATCCGTTTTTCTGACTGACTGCACAATAAAAACAAATAAGCTTAGGTGAAAGTCGTGACATGGAAAAAATGTATGAAGCAGTTTAAGTTGGGCTTTATGAACAAACCTTGAAAAATGGAAGTAACATAAGATGGATATGAATAGACAAATCAAACAAAAATATTTTCCCTTGACATTTTAAATTTTTGAAAGTTGGAGCCATGCCTGAATAAATAACTACTTTATTGTCCTTTATTGAATCTTAGCATCGCATCAGCCCCTAAGCCCAAACCGAGTACATTTCGTTTGGTTTGCAAGGACAACATTTAAAAAAAAAAAAAAAAATAACAACAAAAAAGATAACTTTCCATCAAAGCACGACACATATGATAAACGAGCTCCCATAAAAATGTTTCAACAGGACTAAAACCTCCAAGCTTTAGTTATAATAGGGAAAGTAATTAGATTTTATCCACTCTCCTTCCGTTGACTGTAGCCCAGTCCAGCTTTCTCCAGTCTAAGTCCAACCCAACCAGGGAGAGAGAAAATGGGAAAGCTGAATCAAGCTCACCGGATCTATCCACTGTGATAGTGTAATTTATCACGGGCAGAGGAACAAAAAAGCTCACTGATTTTCATACAAGACAGCAAAGGAGCAAAAGCAAACAAACAATGTTATTGCCTTCATTTTCTATGCCCCTCTATCCAAACATGTATTTATTTTCTAGTTTGGTTGCTTTTTGTTGTCAGCAAAGAGACCATCACCATCACGCCAAATGGATGGATGGATGGATGGACTGTTGAGTTGATGAAACAGGATATGAGCAGGATGAGAGATATTAGACTTTTTTTGCAACTTGTCCAAAAAAATATACATAAGTAACTCTAATATAGATTGCGCATGAATCTACTTTTTGCATCCAAAATCATATCATATATTATAGCGGAATGAGAGAAAACCCAACCAAGCAACTTTCACTTCGCTTCTCCAGTTCAAGGGGAAAATGTGAAGTGAAGTATGATTAACCAAATCCAGCCATTTCATCTACTATCAGACCAGACCAGCGGCCACTAGTCCAGGATTTACCTTCATGAGAGGAGATAGAGGGAGGATTTTTTCTATTCTATCTCCTTCATTTTTCGTTCCGCCTGATGACCACAAGGAAAGATACGGCTTCTTCCCGCGCCGACATATCAAATGGACTATAAATGACTGGAATGGAATGGAATGATGGTCTTTCTCCTTTTGGTTTTAGGCTCTCTCCTTCCGTTAAAGTTTATTGCTTGAACTGGTTGGCGTAAGGTAGGAAGATAGATAAAAAAAGTACATTAGCATTTTTCTATGGCCATCAGTTCAGTTACTTTTTTAATGTCAAGTAAAATCTCCTCCTATCGGCTATATGTATTGGACAGCTTTCGTTTCTTGTTCGCTGATGCTGATGTTGATGCTGACGATATTAAGGCTGAGGCTATTTTTACTTCGAACATTCTGAAAGAGAAAGCAAAATTTTGTGGAGATGTGGAATGGCTTGTTCTGGTGTATTTTCTCAAGGGAACATAATCATAATCCAAGAGTGAGTGTTTGTACTACACGTTGGGAAATGATACTGATATGATTATGATTATGATGGGAAGGGATTCTAATGCATTTTTTCATCCTGTTGAGGAGCTTTGTGCTCGTGTATACTCCACTTATTAGGGTAATGATTAGAAGGAATTTTGGAAATGATGAGGATAATGCTGAGGCAAGAGCTTTCATGCAGTTGGTAATGGCTTGATTTCCGGTGAATTGGCTTGTTGTAAGAAAGAGAAAGCATTTTTATTTTATTCAGGAAAAACTGCAAATGCTTTGATCATTCATCACTATCACAATCACAATCACAATCTTTATGTCTCCATTTGGGAGAATCATGGGGGTAGGGGCTTGTTTTACCTGATAAGAATGGTTGCGAAATTTGCTTTCACTTTTTTGTCGAATCTGCAAATTATGGCTTGAGTTTTATGTTTGATGATTATGATCTTGCAAAGGTTTGGACATGAGTATGATTACGTCTCCGCATTACATGCCCATGTAAAACAATCGGAAAGTGGGGCACATTCCCATCATAATTTACTTCCATCTACGATTCAGGGAGATAATCATTTAAATTGACTGGGGGATAACAAAGTCGGGCGAAATATTTGTTCACATCATAAGTTGGGGAAAGTTTGAAGATATAAAGTATGCTTGGTGGTATGGAAAAGAAATTCCGAGATTCATAGAAAGGGAAATTGACTGTTACTTGCGTCCACCCTAATATTTGTGGGGAGGGGCAGGAATAACTAGAACTAGAACTAGAATAACTAGAACGAAAATGAAAACTCTTCCATTCCATCTAAAACTCCCCAAACATATCAAGCACTTGTGCTAATCTCGGGATGAAAAATGCGCTCTTCTCTTCTCTTTCAGGGTAATTGTTCTCTTTAGAATTGGGAGCAGACACCCCATTAAATTAACTTTCTCCTCGCGTACACAATGCAAATTCAAAGTAAATGCATACATCCCAATCAACATTTATTTTCCCCAATCCTTTGCGATTAAATTAATTGAGGAAACGTACTTACTTACATCCATATACCGGTCATTACTTAAAGCTGGGGCTGGCATTCCATTTCATATCCGCATGACTATATATGGATCCCGCCTGACTTATTGTTACCCTCCACAATCAACATTAGCTC
>JAQIXQ010001942.1:0-12177 GCA_034700485.1 Pseudosinella alba | reverse complement strand
TTTGAATGTGGATGGGAGGGATGCCATCTTCATACTTCCGGAGGAGGTGGGGTCATTTGTATAATTAATTGTAAATTAATCGACATTCGATTGTTAATTTATTAATGAACAATTATCTTTAAATTGTTTCAGGTGTGGCGCCTGATCCTCAACCAGTTGGCGGACCCGAAGGATCTGTGGAACTGCTCTCACAGCTGTACCCTCTTCAAGAAGATTCTCCACGACTTTTGGAAGCCGACTTGGTTGTTCCAGCAGGCCATCCCGCTCATCTTCCGGTATCTCACGACGAAGAAGGTCCTCAAATGTCGACTGATTTCCAAAGGTTGGAACATGGTGGTGGACCAATATCTGGAAGGTCACCCCTCACTCCGCCCCCATGACAAGAAGAAGGACAAGTTTGACTCCCGAATGCTGCCCTTTGTCACCCCAGTGGAGGAGAGGAAGCTGTTCTTCCTGAACAAGTTCGACTTCAACCGAGACTGGGAGACAATTGACAATCCTGACTTTCCGCAGGTTCCAGGGAGGAACCCGTTCCTGGGGAGGGCGGTCACACTGGTCATCGGACTGAACGGTCGACCAGCAGAAGATGCTAGTGACGATGACGACAGTGATTTTGACGACTACTACTTTACCAGGGAATGGAAGGAGAATCACTGCAACCGGTTTTGGGCTGGCATTCGCAGCTTCTTGGAGACCTATGGGGAGCACATCTGGTACCTCACCCTGAACTCACGGGAGGGGCAGCTTGGGAGCGAAGATGATGATGAGCACGGTTACCAGGAGGAAATGCTCCGGCTCCTGACTGCGGACATCCCTTCAATGGTTCCGAACTTGCGGAAGCTGCGCATCTTATCTTATGGTGCTGAGGATTATAGGAAGCTGGAAGCAAATATTGACATTGGCTCCTTGCAGGCTGCCCCCAAATTGGAGACTATTCAAGCTGACGAACCTAATCTGGACGCCAAACATGCTGTACTTGCGGCACTGCTGAAGAGAAATCACAGCACGATCCGGGCTCTCCATTTGAACCGATACATGTGGAGAACTGTTTGGAAGTGGAAGTTGGAATGGGCCAACTTAACGGAGCTTTATCTGAACCATCTGGATAATGAAGTCGACTTCAAATGGCTGCACCAGGTTGAAGTTTATGGTGGGATGAAGATGCCGCTCCTTAGAAAACTCGGGGTAAATCTGAGGGGCCTGGAGAGAAGCTTTGACTGGTTGCTGGATGCCATCCACCGGCTTTCTGGTACTGCTCCATTGACCACCCTTCGAATTTGTGGAGGGATTCAACAGCCAAAGATGTTCCAACAGAGTCGGTGGAAGTTCTGCATGGTCCCAACTTTGAAGACCCTGGAGGTGGAGCATGGAAAGGGAGCCGACTTCTACGCATTCCTGATCCATTTCCCACTGGTTGAAAATATTCACGTTTTTCTGAAGCGAGTTCCCCCATTGCATCCTCGACCTCGAGTTCGACCCCCATATTTCTTTCGTTGGGAAGACGATGATGAACAGCATTCTGAGGTCGATGACGATGACAGAGAAGTGGAGAGTGGGTCGGTGGAGGTGACCCCTGGGAATGTGGACCTGAGCAAATACCTTCGTCGAGGGAGGATCTACCAGTCCAACATTTGGGAGTTGATGCCGCGACTCAAGTTGCTCACCTTCAAATGGGATCAGTTCACCAGGGCGGGATATGAAGAGTTCAAAGAGGAGAATGCAGGGAAGTCCACTTCTCTTGGCGAGAAGTTAATTTAAATTGTCGATAAGTCCAATCAATTGTAAGGCTAGATATAACTTCAAAATAAAATGAAAACTATCGATGAATATGTTTATGTGATGTTCTCGTGAGTCTGTAAGCAATCATAATAGAATCGAAATAAAAACTCAAATGGCGTTCAATGTTTATGGTAATTTTTTAACTTGCTTGATTTTATTTAACTAACGCAGTCCTTGACATTCAGCCTCTCTTATTACATAGTAGAATTACAAGATAACAAATATCATCAAACTTAAATGACGACGTATAAATAAAGTCATAGTTAAATTATTTAATTTAGGGATAAGCATATAAAAAATCATTCAGGTTTCTCATCATTGATCGGCCTTTATAAAATGGCGCTGTCATCCCCGTCAAATGTCCACTTAATGAAGCTCACGTGTTTCCATCTTCTTCT
Source organism: Pseudosinella alba (assembly GCA_034700485.1). Taxonomy (NCBI): domain Eukaryota; kingdom Metazoa; phylum Arthropoda; class Collembola; order Entomobryomorpha; family Entomobryidae; genus Pseudosinella; species Pseudosinella alba. Next base: position 10,000 of record JAQIXQ010001942.1, on the reverse strand, counting down.
TCTGGAACTCTTCCTGACCTTCCCTTGTGAACTTGTTCCAGCCAAATGTGAACAATTTGAGCCTCGGCAGCAACTTCCAAATGTTGGATTGGTAGATCCTCCCTCCACGAAGGTACTTGATCAGGTCGACATTCCCGGGGGTGACCTTCGCTGATATTTTCACCGTTTCAAGGTCATCCTCTTCAGCGTCAGATTCCACCTCGTTCAGATGCATAGTCAGCCGATCGATAAGTGTTGGAGGAGGAGGGGGATTCAGCGGAACAACCTTTTTCACAAAAACGTGGATGTTTTCAACCAGTGGGAAATGGATCAGGAATGCGTAGAAATCAGCCCCCTTCCCATGCTCCACCTCCAGGGTCTTCAAAGTTGGGGACATGCAGAGCTTCCACCGAATCTGTTGGAACATCCTTGGCTGTTGAATCCCTCCACAAATTCGAAGGGTGGTCAACGGAGCAGAACCGGAAAGCCGGTGGATGGCATCCAGCAACCAGTCAAAGCTTCTCTCCAGGCCCCTCAGATTTACCCCGAGTTTTCTAAGGAGCGGCATCTTCATCCCACCATAAACTTCAACCTGGTACAGCCATTTGAAGTCAATTTCATTGTCCAGATGGTCCAGATAAAGCTCCGTTAAGTTGGGCCATTCCAACTTCCACTTCCAAACAGTTCTCCACATGTATCGGTTCAAGTGGAGAGCCCGAATGGTGGCGTGATTTCTTTTCAGCAGTGCCGCAAGTACAGCATGTTTGGCGTCCAGATTAGGTTCGTCAGCTTGAATGGTCTCCAATTTGGGGGCAGCCTGCAAGGAGCCAATGTCAATATTTGCTTCCAACTTTTTATAATCCTCAGCACCATATGATAAGATTCGCAGCTTCCGCAAGTTCGGAACCAGTGTAGGAATGTCCACCGTCAGGAGCCGGAGCATTTCCTCCTGGTAACCGTGCTCATCATCATCTTCGCTCCCAAGCTGCCCCTCCCGTGAGTTCAGGGTGAGGTACCAGATGTGCTCCCCATAGGTCTCCAGGAAGCTGCGAATGCCAGCCCAAAACCGGTTGCAGTGGTTCTCCTTCCATTCCCTGGTAAAGTAGTAGTCGTCAAAATCACTGTCGTCATCGTCACTAGCATCTTCCGCTGGTCGACCGTTCAGTCCGATGACCAGTGTGACCGCCCTCCCAAGGAACGGGTTCCTCCCTGGAACGTGTGGAAAGCCAGGATTGTCAATTGTCTCCCAGTCCCGGTTGAAGTCGAACTTGTTGAGGAAGAACAGCTTCCTCTCCTCCACTGGGGTGACGAAGGGCAGCATTCGGGAGTCAAACTTGTCCTTCTTCTTGTCATGGGGGCGGAGTGAGGGATGACCTTCCAGATATTGGTCCATCACCATGTTCCAACCTTTGGAAATCAGTCGACATTTGAGGACCTTCTTCTTCGTGAGATACGGGAAGATGAGCGGGAAGGCCTGCTGGAACAAGTAAGTCGGCTTCCAAAAGTCGTGGAGAATCTTCTTGAAGAGGGTGCAGCTGTGAGAGCAGTTCCAAAGGTCCTTCGGGTCCGCCAACTGGTTGAGGATCAGGCGCCACACCTGAAACAATTTAAAGATAATTGTTCACTAATAAATTAACAATTTGTCAAAATTTACAATTAATTATACAAATGACCCCACCTCCTCCGGAAGTATGAAGATGGCATCCCTCCCATCCACATTCAAAAAGTCCTGAATGGCCAGTTCCAACTCCGACGAAGGTCCCTTTCCCTTCTTGGCTCTAGCTTTTAGCTTATCAATCTTCCTGGTCAGCCCGGAGACTTGATCCTCCCGGTCCTGAAACTTCCGAGAAGCTTGCCCAACTAGCATGTTCAGTTCCTCCAGTACAGCCGAGCTGACCTGCTCCTCCACCAACAACTCCAGGTACAGCTCCCTCCTCCACTCGAACTCTGGATATTCCTTGATGAAGTGGCCCAGCCTCTCCTTCAGCCTCTTGACTGTCCCGTCCCGCTTCACTTCAGCCGCTTTACCTATCTCAATCACTTCATTGGCGTCGGATAGGTACTTCCGGAGGGCCTGAATCTCCTTCTCGAGCTCTTCATACTTGGCCAACTCCACCCAGCCACTTCCGGTTCCCCCAAGTGTAGGTGGCTTGTTGACAAAACCAGGTGAGCTCTGTTCCACATGAGTAGCCTCCCCCTGGGGAAGGTCACCTGACATTTTGTTGGATTCCATTTCCACTTCCACGACCTCCGAACGTTAATTACTCACTCACTATTTAATTTAATTAATTACGGTTATAATCAATCACTACACCCCTGGACTTCAAGACAAAACAGACAAATATTTACAATTGAACCAAGTCCAGCAATGAAATGCAGCAAACTTACACTATCACAATCGCTCAAATCAGCGGTCCCGCAAACATGCACTGGGGCATTACAAGACATTTACTTCTCATCTTATCTTACTCGTTTTTCCTTTGTTACTATTTTTGCTCCCTGTGGCGTTCATCTTACATTGACTCGACCTAACTAAAATTGGCAGGTTAAGGATAACCATAAATTACCCAAAATGACTACAACTTGACCTCTGACCTCTTCCAGCTCCGAGTACCATGCATACAAGAGCCAAACAAATGAACATAATGGTGCGGAGGTATAAAAAAATCTACAAAACTTGATCATATATATCTCATTTTAATTTTACATAGGGTTGTAAGTACTTGATTTTTTTCCAACAGCAAATCCAAAACAAGAACAAGGAATCATTCAAGTCTCTGACCATTTCCCTTCCCAAACTGCTTATGATGACGTTGATATCTAGTCCTCCTTCTTCTTCTTCGTAGTAATCATCCCTAGTGAACTTACCCCATCTAAAGTCTTTGTTGCCTCTCCAAAAATGACGCTCTCGGATGGATATGAAAAATTGTGAACTTGTGTTCAATAGTAATTGTGATAAATGATTTATAAGTAATGAAGTAGTAACTAATGATACTTAAGGAACTGACTACTTTGTTGCAATTACTATTTGATCTATTTTTAGGTAAATGGGATTTTAAATTCCTGAAGTAGCCTAACTAAGTCATTCATCCTTGAACACAGACGACGAAGGATGTTACTGTCACCCCGAGGATCTATAATTAACAGAAATTATGTAAAAGCATTAGTTAAATAATATGTATATCAAGTAAATGATATTTCAACGAGTTAGACTTACATTTGCAAGTACTGGGTAGGTTACTGGGTAAACGTTACTCGCCCGGATTGCCATCACATGGGAATCCATTTCATGAATCAAGACACTCAGTTCCCCCTGGGGTATTTGATCCCTGTTGGCGTCAATCGATATCCATACACTTTCCGGCTCATCTGAATCAGATATGGAAAATTATTTGTTAATTGTGCTGAGTTCTTTACTAAACTTAAAAATACAAAATATAGTCAATATTAGGTCAGTTTTATTTCATTTTGTAGACCTTGTAGGAAATATCAGCAGCGTACACAAATGTTACGCAAGTGTTGCAAAAGAAGAACCCCAAAAGGAACACAGTCCTCCACTCCAACTCCTCCACAAAAGCTTGGTCGAATGACACTGCGAAGAACAAGATCGCCAGTATAATGAAATATGTGAAGATATTTCCAAACGGCTTATTGATCAGATCGGCCAACGTCTTCAGAAATCGATATTTCCTTCGAATGTCCTTCCAAGTTGGTTGTTGCTCTGTCCCGTCCACGTCGATTACGATGTGGAGTCCATCGTGTGCCACCAGTTTCCAATTGGCTGACGATGAGGTGTCGTCCGTCTCTGGAGAGATCTTCAGCGACGAATTGAATTCTTCAACGGCGGATCGAAGAGGGATAGGAATAGGCGAATACGCCCATACGGAGGCGATCATGTCCCTTGACCTGAATAGCTTCCCAAATGGCCCTTGAAACACTGTTTGTTCTTGAAGGGGTGAAGAAGTGCTTTCTCCATTAGCTATACAATTAACTAAATTCAAAATATCTGCTTGGTTAAACCAAACGAATTTGATCAACGTTAGAAAGTTTAATGAGGCGGAGAGGGTGAACAGCATGTCAAAATTCTTGGAAGGGTTCCTGGCATCATCCGGGTAGGAAATCCTGGCGTCCCAAACCAGCCAGAATATCAATAGGGATGTGCAAATCAGGCAGATAATTTTATGAGGGAGGTAACCAACGGCAATATAATTGGGACGATCATAATTGTGATAAGATGCAACGCTATCGTTACTGCGGCTGTGAATCGGTTTGAGACGGAATGGACTAATGCCTAGGAGGAATGTTCCATCCAGATATATTTTCAGAATGTTTGCTGAATTATGGAATGAGCAAGATTCCTTGTTTTGAGGGATATGAGTACGAAGTAATGGAAAGTTGGGCATTTTCGGTAATATATAATAGAAGGTGTACGTACATGATCTAATCCAAACTATAAATGAACCTGATATTTATCAGGTTGTTTACCGTTTGCAATTTCTGATGCGATAAATTGGTGTGGTTGTTTATTGATATTACAAAACATTTGAAGCTGGTCACAATTTACAAATATATTGATTTCACTCCCAAATTGAAGTATTACTCTAATCGTAAAGAAATGAAGTGGATCTGTATAGTCCATATTATATATGCTTCTGGTGACCTTGCTGTGGAAATTGACACCATTTCATTTTGTATTTTAGTAAAGTGGATCATTTATCAGTAGAAACGTATGTGTGAATCGACTATCGAGGTGAAGTTGTTGGTAATTCCGGCACTCGTATCGCCTATTATGTTTCTATGTTAGAATGCCAAATAGGGTAGGGTGTGGTAGTCGAATATGGTAATGGATAGTTTAATTCTTATTCTAGTTTCCCGGCCATTAAAGTGACCACCAATTCGTAAACATATCCTGTTATAAATCCAAAAGTGGATTCGCATTTTCGTAACATTCCAATTATTTACTAGCGATAAGTACTATTCGATATAGGTAATTGGTACAGCTACGTATTCATATTGCATTTTTGGTGTCATATCTGAGTACATTTTAAATTAAGAGAAAATACCCTTCGGCAATTATGTAAGTAAACTAGCAATTTGAATTATGCATCACCACATCCACATTTTGACAACAAGGTTAAAGTTGAGGTCGCCCGGTTGTGATATTCGAAAGTTAATAAATACTGCATGACTTGTGATGTTGTGATTATGAAATAATACTTTTTATGGACATGTCACACAGTCACATCACCTTATGTTTATATATGCATGGCTTATATGTAGGTAAAATTATGCTAAAAGCGCTTTCCTCGACCATGAGCCAAAGCCAAGAAATATTTCTAATCCCCCTGCTTAATAATGCCAATACGGCCGATACTCACCCAACCATCTATTTTTTTTTAATAATTGGGAGAGCAGTAGCGAATCATATCAAATGGAGATACTTATCAAACTTGTCATTTTAAAGGCAACTTTTGTCCTTTGGTAGATTACTCGGATTTATATTTCGTTAAGGCTACTTTTTTTATTAAATTGCATTCCAAAACCGTTATACGTCATCATTAAGATTACGTTTGGAGATTTGTGATCAAACAACATTATATAGGCAACCAAGTACCAAAAGCACATACCATCGGATGAGCTGGTTGACGCAGATGGCTTTTATATAAACGTTCCGACATGAACCAATCCTATCCGTCATTCGTTGACGTCCAAAGCGAACGGATTTTTAATTAACTGATGTTGATGGTGAAATCATTAGTTAAAAATGTAATAAAAAACAAGCACCAAAGTATGCAATATTGGTTTTGGCTTCTTCATGAAATCTATGAAATGATACGGAATTCAATAGTATTTTAAATGTTATATTTGATTGTAATATTTCTAATATTTAACTCTCTAATATTTAATTGCTGATTAATGGATATTGAATGAGGAATGCGTATTTTTTTTGCACAAGCAGTGATACATACATGAAGAAGTTGACATAAATGGATGCTACCACTTTATTATGATTGGTGATAGTTAACGTACGACATGGAAAGTTACATATGGAAGCAAGTCGTAAAGTCAGGTTGTTCAGAGTCGATAAAATAATAATGATAATTTGGGTCGCAATGTACTAGAATGTATTGCGAACTGAATCATTGTGCACACTAAATAGTTACGCATTTTATTTTGTAAATAACAATCAACTGAATACGGCGAAAGTTTGCTTGCTTTTAAAAGCCAATAGTGAAGATGATGATGAGATGATGTTCAAAACTGGTATGCTGGTAAAGTGAAATGTTACAAGGTGGATATTCGAGAAGCTAGAATACGTGTACAAAGTCCAAAGTTATAAAAATGTATATATGCTAATAATGGCGCTAAATATGGCGATGACAGGTAAGCTGGATTTGATTATGAGAAAGTATGTCTCGCAATTTCATAACATTTGATTAATAGGTCTTCAGATATGATTGATACATTAAAGTATTGCTTCAACATTGGTCACTCCATTTGAATTTGCATTTATCATTAGTGATAGTGAATAGTGATATCAAGCAACAAGTCTGGTGTAAATTTGAAAGAAGTTTGAACAATTAGTAAATTTCATCCAATTAAAGTCCATGGTCTCCATATAAGCGAAAATCACTTCTACATGATATATTGTTAATCTATTTAGCCCCCGTTCTTCCAATTACAGCACTCATCGTTTGCAACAACACGATCTCTGCGGTGAACATCAAAGAGATGATGGAGATAAACATGTGTCGTGTTATTGTCACCGTGCCGAAAAGTTTCACTCCAACTGGATGTCTGGCCAGCATTCTCTCCAGCCGGTATGCTTCTGGAGAGAAGGTGGCATCAGATGACTGGTCAACCGTTTTAAGGATGTCATCCACCGAATGATACACCTCACCAGTGTAGTAAGTCACAAGAATCAGCCTCATGGCATATTGTCCAATGGACACGTACACGTACTCGCAATGGACGCTCTTTGACTCATAGACAAATCGGAGGATCTGGAAATGGCCAGACCACAAAAAAATAATTACGTAAACCAAATTATGACATGGGCGATGATGATAAATCATGTATATATTAACATGATAATACTTACATGAGTGATGAGAAGCAAAATGATGTGGATGTAGCTAATCAAAATCACAGGAGCAACTAATCTAGCCACATGATCAGCAAGGCCACATAAGAGCAAAATTTTTGCACGGGCTCCCTTCCAAAATGTTTCTCTATCCGGATTATCATTTGACTTGATGATGACTTTGACGCCACCCGAATTATTATTTTGTTCTTGCTCATGTGAAATGGGGTTGGCTTGATTAAATTCGTCCAGGTTGGTGATGATCATCTCGTTGACTTCTTTAAACTTGTGGGAAACTGCTCGACACCAGAGGATCACAAAAATGTCGGCGAAGGTCCAACAGAAAATGCCAATCCGTAGAATTGGACTGCCCCAATTCCAATTTCCATTGTTTTTAATGTCCCAATAAATGAACAAGATGGTTTCCACCAGATACCCTCCCAAAAGTACCGCAGTTATGATTATGCAAAACCTTGGGAAATGTTCGTCCTTCGTTTTCAAATCCAATGTCGTCATTGTAACCGACCATCTTTCCAAAAGATGCATGACCCTTGGGGCACTTTGCAACCAGTATATGTGGACGAGGATTAAGGACCAATTGTATAGATGTCCGGAGAGGATACCCATCTCGCTTAATATGTTTTCTTGGCGTCCCAGTTCAATAAAGAATGTGGGGATGCCCGGTAGATTGGCTGCAGTGAAGAGGATTATCATGAAAAGGCTGTGGATTGTGGAAAAGCTTAGCCAACTAGAAATTTAACAAATGTTCAGAGTAGCATGAAATTTTCATTTTGCTTTTTCCAAGTTTTAGATATTAAAATGTAAGCTTACCGAAATTCTACGCGTCCTTGGCCGCATTTTACAGCTATTGGACTTATGCCTAGGAATCGCCCCAGCAACAGTATCAGCTTGAAACTATTTTCTACGGGATCCCCAGGTCGGATGTCATGATTAATGGATTTCTTCCTCAGGAGTAATAATATCTTGTTGATGATCCGCCGAATGACTTGCATTCTCTTTCTGATGCACTTAAACTTTAACTCAAAAAACGAAATTGGGAGTTCCAGAACAAAGGTCCTGAATGACATTGAAAGTGGAGCACTGAAATAGTATTGAATTAAATAAAATAGCTGACGATCTTCATAATATCTCGCTCATTATTGTCATCCATCTAGTGTCATCATTCATTCATTATCTTTATCATATATGAAAAGCTTCATATCACATTATTGCACTTTGTAAGTATCTACCCATAATATAAATGTCAAAACGTCGACAGCCAAATGTTCATCATGCATGATTAGTTTGACTTTCCCCTGTTTCCCTAGTTTCACTGCATTAAAGAGAAACCATGCTGGTGTCGAAAAGTCCCATTTAATGAGTTTTCGCGGTGTCCTTTTCATCTTTCGTAATGACATCGCCCTAATTATAAATCCTATACATTTTTGATATGATATGATAATCCGAAGTTTTATTCTCCTCTTCGATAATCTCATTTGAAATATACATGTTTTACATAAATAAGTTAATATTTAAGTGGCATAAATATAAAGACACGTAGACATGATCTCATATAATGGAAAATCTCAAATAACATTATCAATATATAAATGAAAGGTTTCTCTCAACTTATGAGTTCACAAGTTAATAACAATAAGTAAGTTTCTTTCTTAATTGGTTACAAAAAACATGTTTTTTGTCTTGTTGAACCTAAATGAATGCGCAATTATACTTGCAGTTAAACCTGGTTCTAATATGTATGGCCATCATATGATTATATCGTTTCAATATATGCGCATATACGTATGTACTAATTCTATATCAATCTGATATGAGTGGATAGAGAATTAGAAAATGTTGTAACATGCTCAATGTCAGTGACGCAAATCGCTGAGCTACTTGACCTATATTATATAAGTGCTAATAGAGCTTAAAATATAATTTAGTAGATTTTAATGTCTTTTGAGACACTTCAACGAAGCGCAATTTATTTCACTTCAGTTCATGTCTTTGTCAGCGATACAATCAAAACTGCTTGAATTTATAATTCAATACAATGCGTCAAATGATGGAATACTTATGAACATTTTCAGTTAATTAAATTAAATCTAAAATTAGCAGGAAAGTAGGTCAAGCTGTAGAATTCCGGACTTTCCTCTCGCCACCATAGACATAATATTCCCATACTTAAATGAATTATTTGTCCAGTTTCACATTTTAGCGTATTATAATTTGGTCTCAGTATGTGGTGATCCTTCAAACTAGAGCGTTTTTAATTGTTAGCTCATTGAATTATATTATTCTTTAACGCGGTTCGTAACCATGTTGAAAGTAATCATTCCCTGCACAAAATTCCATCTTCGGATGTTGCACAAAGCCTCCCTCGTTCATTATGAGTGGCCAAAAGAAAGTCATCTCCCAAATGTAAGCCAATCAAGATGGAGACATTTCTTCTACCGAATGAATATATCCACCCATGCCGTATATGAAATCTGCACATTTGTAAGCTTCCTCTTTACAATGAGGAGTCTGCACATTGCCGATAAGATGGTGGCGTTGATATTCCTCGGGGGGAATTTCGCAAGCTTGATGGTCCGGCTGAATTTCGTGTTCAAGGAACATGGACTGGTTGATGTGATTTCATCATTTCACCATTTCGAGAGGAACAATCGGCTTGGTAAGAAATGAACCTAAAAATAGTGGGATGATGTACAGTCGTTGTTCTTAATTTATATCTTGTCATATCAAAATTAGATGCATCTACAAATCGGGGTGACCCCTTGACAAAACTGATCCAAGTGGTTGGAATCATCAGCATATTTGCCCTATCGTCATTCGTCCTGGCCATGCTCTACATCAATCCATGTATGCCTCCATTCCTTGGGCACTTCCTCCTCCGACTTGGGGGATACTGCGGCTCCAGCTCGACATCTAAAT
>JAQIXQ010001941.1:0-12236 GCA_034700485.1 Pseudosinella alba | reverse complement strand
AACCACAAAACAGCTTCCGCAGCAGCAGAACCCTGACTGTCAGGAATCGGGATGATGTTTGGCGGTGGTGGTGGTGGTGGGTTTGTTGGTTGGAGTTGGATAATGTGATATGGACTGCAACGAAGATTTTATCATCATCATCATCATCATCAACATCAACGTCATCGGGATACTCCTTTTAGGAAACTTTTCAGAGTGGAATAATTGCAGCGTATTTGTATTCCAAGGCTTTTCGCGAATAAATAAATATTTGTCCTACAAGTTGAGTGTCAAACAATTTCCATTAGGGAGAAAAAAATAAAAATATAATAATAAGAAAAGTCATAAATGTGGGGGAAATGCCAACAAAGGACCTTGGAAGATGAGGTTTGGGGAATGCAGTGACATTTTTAATGCTTTATCCAGAGCATCAGCGTCCTTTTCCTCATAAATGAAGGATCAGAAGCGGATGACAAATTAATTAAATGTAATTAAGTTCCCATGGCCAATGCAGATATGCAAATTGTTGGGCAGTTGAAATTTTGGTCGAGTTTTGTACGGTTTAAAAGGGCTCAAACAAGGATAAAGGATTATGATTATGATATGACATGCTATTTAGTACACATGCAACACAGGCGTGCCATGAAATGAATCAAGTTAGGTATATATTTTTATTTTGAAATATTGCAATTTCAACTGGGAAGAGTGGCAGACGACCAAAAGCTAGATTGAACTGTCACACTATGATATGTCATATACATCCCACAATAAATAATTAGATATTTGCTTTGACATTATAAATTCCCGTTGGGAAATTGGCGTGTCATCTAGTTATGATGGGAAACCATTTGTACCTATTTATAAATGACAAATATCAAAAATAAAATGTTTGAGGGAAAACTTGGAAAAAGGTTATAGTGCTGAATTGTGGGATAAATGTTGCGAAATATGTATTTCTGAGGAAGATGTGAAAATATTATACCCATGCCATAGGTGCTGTGATTCCACCCGTTTGATCTTGTACCCTAGTCTATTAATATCCGTTTGTCGTTTGTTATAATTTTGGGAACGAAGTGACACTCCAGATCAGCGACCATTTTTCTGTCCCTTGATCATTGCCATTTGACAGAACATGTCGGGAGTGAGTGTTTCGGATTTTGAAGCGATCGAAAATATTCGGAAATACATTTCCTTGTAATTGAATTAATGTAAAAGGAGAAATAATGATTACTGTTAGTACTTGTGGGAGACTGCGGATTAAAATTAAAATTCCATGAACTAATCTCAAACAGGATTTTGCAACCGTTAATAAATAATTTTCCATTTTATTTGAAAATCCTCAGTTTAATCAAATCCCAAATTTCATCTAAAGTTAAAGGGATATAAATATGAAACCTTTTTGTAAATGAAAGTTTAATATCGTTTTTAATTTAAGATTATTAGCTAGGTGTTACAAAAGCCCAGAGCTCTTTATTGCAATGCCAATTATAATTACGTTACATGTGTGTTAAGTTACATTGTGCGTACTATTACGCAATAAGTGATATTGCTAGTCAAGGCATCTCGATCGCTGTAATATTTGAATTCATAAGGACAAGCCTATTTGTGCTATTTATGGAAATCCAATTGTGCATGGAAAATCCCTTCCACGTGAACAAAGATTTGTGTTGAACGCTTTGAAATAGATTTTCCAGTTGATTTGATTTCATTCATTAATCCTTTATGTGACTTATGTAGCAGTTCATATTTCATTACTTGTTGAATTTTCCAAACTGATTGAATCTATTATTTGCATTGAGTGAGAAAATCTATTAATATACACTTAATTATCAGTCTACCAGGCAGTCGGATTAATTTTGCTCATTAAATTTACTAGGTATAAATTTTCATCTCGGAATCACAGCACTTCCATATTTGACTACCATAATCGACTTAAACTTGAGATTATTTGCCCCACACATTATTATTATGCATGTCTGCTTGAAATATTTTCTAAGTTTATTTATAAAAAAAAAATTATGTAACTTATTTTTTTACAATATGGACTATGTGCCAGAAAGAGAGTGAACTTGTGCTGTTGTATGGAAATGTCCCCTACCGTAACACAGTCCTAATTTATTCCTCTAACCTTGCCCTGGCCCTCACATGTAGGTGACTGCATTAAGCATTCTGTTTGGCTTTTAATTACAAGCCAAACTTGCATAATTAACAATTAAAAGATGGTTGCATGCATAAGTAACGAAGTTTTGTCCTGATTTTGGAAAACCTGCTAATTCAGCCATCCTCCTTACATTAACATTTCTCCCATCGAATTAAAAATTCCAGTTCATGTATGATATATGTACATTTGTAATTAAAACTTTTATGACCATGTTCACTCCCCAACTCCAACATTTTGACACGTAATAAAATCTGACCAGTCATTTGAGAAGAGCGAAGAACTATGAAAAGTAGGATGCACTTAAAAGGTTATCATATCATATCATATCATCATTATCAAGTTACATGTAATTACGAAAATAAGCTGCTTTATCACATCATGCATAGCTAATATTACAAACTTCATCCTAATTAATAAACTCAACACAACACGATCACATTTCAAGAAGCCACCTATGCTCAGCAAAATGTTAATTACAGTTTAGTGTTCACACTTACTTCATAAACTCCCTTTCAAAATATTTGTCTAGAAATGTAAGGGGGAACTTATCATCATATCATGCAACTTTTAATTCACTCACGATCAGTGACCATCCATAAGTAACTTCATATTCTTGGGTAATAAAAGTTCCATCATCTTCCTTAAAATATTTTTAATTGACGATAAAATGGGCAATAAAAATGCGTCAAGGAAATAAAAAGATTTTTGCTTTTAGACAAACCATAAAACATTTTGTTTTTATGATGGGATGGGAGTAATAGAAATCATAATATATTATTTGCTATAAAATTGCCAGGTTATTTGGAAGACATAAGCTATTACTTATAACATGTACCCAAGCATATATTATAGCAAATGGTCATTACGTCAGTAGCGCCACTCCATTGCTTTCCATCATATTTCCAATTTTACAAATGAAATGGAACTATTGGCAAAGGTGGATGGGGGTTCTACCGCCCATCACACCAATTCACAGGTTTCATTTCAGGGTTTAGATGTAACCCCATTTTGGATAGTGGTGAAGGTGTCGATTCAATAAAAAACTGAACTGCATAAGTAAATTACCCTACCAGCATGGGGAAAGTTTTCTTTATCATCGTTCCTTAATCTTTCCTTACGACTCTTTTTTATCATTTTTATTTCCCATCCATGATTGCACCCAAAATATCCGCCAGGGGAAGGGAAAGGCTCTTAGGTAATGTTTGTAATAATGCATGTGTAATGATAAGTTTTTCACTGCTGGCAAAAGTTGAGATGTGATTGTGCTCATGCCATGATGCTTATATGAGGTGATGGCGAGTTTAAAAGGAATTATACTGGGATGGGGCTGGGCTGACGATGAGAATGGAATGAAATAAAAAAGGGATTTTCCCGGAAAAAATATGTGGAAGACAATTGCATAAAGTGTGCAATTTTTATATGCTTTTTGCACCATTTCCCCTCGTTGAATGTAATATGTGGGGAAAATGAATGTTTGTACTTGAGCAGCTCACCTTTATTTTTTCATATTGTACGAGTACTTATGACGTAGCTTGTGTTTGGCTTGTCCTGGAGACATGCAATAAAAATGAAATGAAAGTAAAAGTGTGTTTTGAAATGAAAATGATTCTCTCTCTCTTTCTCAGTCACCGTTTCTCCTTGCGTTAATATACTTACCATAAAACTAAAAGGAGCCATTTATCAAAATAGGCTGACATACACTTATATTATTGCATTCTGGAGAAAAAGAAATAGAAAAGGAAACAGGTAGATAATTTATTCTTGTGATAATTCACACTGGTAAGTAAATATACTACCCAATCATGTTGATTCTCTCAAAAAGATGATCTTACTAACGATAATAATGATGGTTAGATAAAAGTAAGTAGGCTTATATCTTTGGAATTAGATGAGAATTTATATCTTTCGGTGGAGCTCCTGCGTTCTTCCATTAGTAAAAGACAAGGGATTCTTAGGCCGATGATGATGATGATAATGATGATGGCGCATTTGTGTTTGTATGCAGCTGAGCTCCACATTCCTGTTGGAGACAGGTGAAGCCATGCAGATGTGATTGTGACACCTCTCCTCTCCACCGAAAGGATCTTTATCATTTAGTCTTATCTCTTGTAAGATGGGGATGAGCATCAGGGTGCAAAAAACTTTTGGCATTAGAGGAGAGACTTGACTTGACTGAGTTGTCAGAGCGAGAGAAAGTAATGCAAAATGTTGTTGGCTTTGACAAGCCAAGGACATAAAATAAGATATAGGAGAAAGGCTTATCATCAGCATCATTGTCATTGTCACGGGTGCATAAATATGTGACAGAGGTGTTTCTTGTTTGTTTCATTTTGACTTGAAAAGGATTTTCGGGAAACCTTTGAAAGCTTGTTCATCCACAAATCTCAAGATTCTAATTAACTAACTGAAAGTATTGAAAATCAAGGAATAAATAAATAAGACAGAAAGTAGCATGCACTTAACTTAATGAATTTATTGACTTTCATTATTTTTTAAGTATCACTTCAACATTCTAATATGCTTTTTAAATTATAGAAAATATATACGATTCCAATAACTGAGTCTGAGCAATTTTGCAATTAAAATGGAAACTGAATACGATCCACTTTGTTTTTGTTTTTGGCTGACAGGAAACGAAATGACTTGCTTTCTGATTCATTGTAATGTTCATGTTTGATGGAAACAAAGCTAATTAGTTTACCAAAATCATTTAATTGTTTTTGATAGGAGGGAAATTTACAATTTTAGCAAAATCTGATTAATTAACTTTTAACTTTAATGGAGAAATTCGTAATAAGTAGGTATGCACGTGCTCTTTTGGATTGATGATGAGAAAACATGCTCTAACATTTGGAACACTGCACAGTGCATTTAAAACCTACAACCATCAAATTTATACTAAACCCCTTCGAATAATTCCTTTTCGATTTGGAAATAAAGCATTGCAATTTAGAATCCATAACTAAAAATCGACAGCAAATATTCAAGTTTGCGTTAAAAGTTTCAACTTTGCCAAATTACATTCCATATACCATGACTGTGCATTTACTATACATAGTCCGACTAGGAGACTGTACCTAGTTTCCAAGTTAGCTTGCATGGGGGAGTTGGATTTTTTAAGGGCGTGGATACTATTCAACCTTTGAATTAAAAAATTGTGTTTTTTTTTGCATTTTATCTATTTTTAGCCCCGGTTGCCAGATGGTTGAAGTTCTATAACACACCTTTACTCACGGCAGGAGCCCTAACCTTTGACTACACAGAGCCCAAGAAAACAATTGACTCCGAGTATTATCTCACGACCAGAACCGGATTTGGTTTCAAAGAAATGGTAGAGTTCATCCTGGAGTACTTTGAAAGGTAGCGTGAAAAATGTTTTCCATGTTTTCATTCTTTCCATTCATACGCTTCTTTCCCCTTAACCAATTAATTAGATTTGGCCTGGTTTGGCCTGGACGACTTTTCTCCCATATAAAAAAACGCAGAAACTCGGTTGAATCATTTTAATTATTGAAAAGTTTTCACTTTTCACGCTGAATGATGAATGAACGAGAACCAAAATAATTCCCCTGACTTCTATTGATACAAATAGTCTAAATCTGACTAACTTCTAACTTCAGATTTGTTAAAAGGAAACCTCAATATTTGGGAGTCTATTGGCGTGAGATCAGAAACAATGAATGAGCATAGCTAGCCCAAACATTTTCGCGAATTTTGTTACTTTTGCTAATTACGCTATCTGCATTGTCCATCCATCATCATTAAAACCGTGGAAGTTGAGGGAAGACAATAATGCCGATTTCTTTGCAGCATCAATCATTAAAATTATAATTAGCGAGTCCACCCATAATTCTACAAGTTACAGTGGCTACATAAGATTTGCTTCGCAGTTAGTCTTTCGAGACCCTGCCGTTGCAGAAACAAACCGTTTGAATTCGAAAAAAAAACATAATAAAAAATTTGCAACCATATTCCCCAGTGATCCCATATTACTATGAATTCATTCGCCCACTCAAATTAGAAAACTTTTTTTGCTAGACATACATAGTCTGGGTTGTTTGTAATTAATTATATGTCGGCATGTTTTTATTTTTATTAGGTTCAAGTGGAGGAAGGCGATGCTGATGTACAACAAAGACGACATGGGAGAAGTGTCTGGACTCCACACTTGCAAATTCTTCATGTCCTCCTTGGCCGAGTACCTCAAGGAAAACAAAATGCCATTTGGCAACTTTGACTTGAAGACAAACAACGTGAATGCAAGTGTCAAGGAGATCCTTGCCAAGGAGTTGGGACTGGAGTATTCAAGTAAGAAGATGAATAGATCTTGACTTTCATTATGCTTATATTCCCTTTCACGCTTCCACCTATCTCTCCGCTGCATACATACATACTTTCTTATAACTTACTCTTCTTCTGAACTACTTTGCTTTCATTCCAACTATCCTTTCAGCTTTCTTGCATTTGCCATTTCCCCCACTCTCGCTCTTCATCCTTCAGCTTTCTTTTTTAGCCTGTCTTTGTTCAGCTTCTTCCTTCATTGACAGTTACAATAATAATGGGGCTGATGCTAATGCGACTCCTGCCTTGCTTGCGCTTTGGCCTTCTTCAAGAAACAAATCCATAAATGTTGGCTTGCCCAATCCACTATATTTGTTCCTGGCTCCACTCAACCCGGCAAGAAGGAAAAGTAGCCATGCCTAGGTCGGATTGTATTAGCCTAATGCATAAAATATTTTAAGTAAGCACATTATCTACTTGACTTCTTTTCAAGCTTTAGTACTTACTTTCCCCTGAATATAAATCGAACTGGGGGAAGGATTTTTATTGTTTTCGGACAGAGGGAAAAAAATAATATTCTTCGACCTTTCGGCTTCCAAATAAAACCAGATAGTTCTGAACCAATTCCCAAAAGTTTCAACTATGTTCATATACTTGACCGGATGTCGAGAAAGTAGAATGAAGGCGGGATCTTTTCTCATTGAATTGCGCTTCATTGTTTTGATACATGAATAACTCATCAATATCAACATCATTGCGTTATTCCCTGGTCATATTATTCATGTTACCCACAAGTTAAGTTTATTATAGCGTACCTATAATTCTTTTCTATACATGGATGGCACTCATGAAGATGCCATCTAATTTTGAATTCGACTGTATCGTATTGAATGGACCCCAATGTACCTACTTTATTGTTGCAAAAAAGTTTTTCTCTTCTTTCTTAGTTCTTGCTTAACCTGCAACTTTCTTGGAAACATTTTTTCCGGTTTTCCATTGGCCTTGCTCCTCGTACTCCGCCAATAAACCATGTCATGTTAAACCCTGAGTGGATTTTTTGCCCATTTATCTCTTCTCATCTTCCACCTATTTTTTTGCCTTTCATACAACCATGTCCAACCCAATTTTCCACTTTTTTGGCTTGCGAGTTGCGACTACATTGATAAAAGTTAGGAAGGAAGGAAATTGGAGGTTACTTACATATGTAATGACCAGCTATTGGAACCGCAAATTTAGTTAATGCATCTAACTGGAAAAGTTTAGTATATTGGGTTGGTAAAGGTACTGATTAAATAAAATTGATTTGGCATTCTGTACTGCAAATAGTATCCGATTGCAAATAATTTAGTTTGATTGGTATGCTGCAATCCCGTGAATAATGCTTAATTACCATTAATGGCTCTAATGACAATGACTGAAGGACAAAGTGTCCGTCGGAATATAGTTATTTAAGCGAGAGGAAGTCTTAATGACTCCGAGGTAAAGTAATTAAGCATCAGTAAGAATAAGAAATTTTATGGGATAGAAAACTGAAGTTATGTAATAATTACGAAATAAACTTATTTATTTTCTTCCATGAACGATTTGGCCAATAATATAACACTTTTTAAATTAAAAAATAGCCAGGTCTAACTTTTACTACTCTTTCTGCTCCTGCTCGTTTTCTCGTGACGGACTTCCGAATTTGTGCGTTTTCTATGAACCTTTCTCTGCCTCTTCTTCTTGATCACCATGCTCTTTTTCCCGTCCTTACTTTTCGTACGGTCGTCCTCCTCCTCAGAACTAACTTCTTCAGAACTAGCACTGACATGTTCCTTGCTGATGGACTCAGATGAGCTACCAGACTCGATGGTGGCATCTTCCTCACTGGACGATTGGGAGCTGGATTGGCGACCCTTTTTGTCTTTGCCTTGTTTTGGCTTCAGATTCTTTATCTTGTGCGTGGATTTGATCGGAGGTTTGGCTGCCGATTTCTTGGAAGTCGCAGTCTCTGGTTTGGTTTGCTTGACTTTGAATGGGAAACAAAAGTGAAATAAATTTCGGATTCGAAATTATATGAAATTATGTTAATTACCTTGGCGTTTGGTTCCTCCTGGGCATTTAGCCTTTTTGCAAGCTGCTTCACAAGCCTCCTTAGATTCAAAATTGTTTCCATTTCCCTTGCAGCCACCATATATGAACTGGGTGCATTCCTTGGTCTTGCATTGATAGCCCCAGGTGGGGAATGCCGCTCGACATGGTCCGGGATCCAGTGGCTTGGAACAGTTGGCTAAAATTTAAAACAAAATCAAATAAATTATGGACTCATTAGGATTAGGATTATAATTGCCATTTCAAAGAGTCAAATATAAATGTTTGCTTTTATACAAATTACAATTGTCTCCATTGGCGACATTTATGCTCATCATTAGGATCGCCCAATGGGCGACCAGGAAGAGAGTATTATGTAATCGTGACATAGCTTTTCAATATCGATGTCCATTTGATATTGTATAAGATTGTATATCAAAATGAACTCATTCAATATTAAGACGCAGATAACTGTACAGAATGCCAACACTATCAGCACCAAAATTTAATTGCTCATTAACTCATTTATTACCATCATTTTGCCTGCCGTCGATCATCGGTTCCTTTGTTATCTCATATCACAATGTCAAGCTATTTCCTGTTTGTCATCATTTGAAGTAGGTATGTATAGCCAGTTTTAGAAAATTCACAAAGCGAGGAAAACAAAGTTGTATATAACCAAACCAGTCTAAACTTATGTACAAACATGATGTTTGTTAATGAACCGAGTTGTATGTATAGCATTACAGTTTTTTATAATTTAATTAACATTATTTGGTTAATACATTCATGTTGTTACATACATGCCCATATTATAATATAGATAAATCTTCCATCCAGCATGTCGTAATAAAATTCCTCTAAAACTTTTTATCAATTTACTTAAGCATAATCCCAAATAGGTACCAAATCAGGACATTTTTGCTTAGGATGGATTTTTTTGAGATGCTGAAAGCACGTTCTTACCATGATGATGGTAGTGACCATGATACTATGACAGTGAAACCGGGCGAAGATCCCTTCAAAGAGAAACTTAAGCCACGCACACACACATGGAATGGGCACATCCTTGTCATCCTTATCATCATCCCACCATGAGCGTCTCTTTGTGTACTTATCTTTCTGCAGTGGGATATAGCATACGACAAGGCTCCACCAGCTAATTGAGTTGAAATGACGTGACTATAACTTTCGCCCTGTAGTTATACCATAATCAAATCATATTCCAACCGAATCGTGTACATATTACATGGGCATACACATGAGCTTAACTAAACTGCATAATATATATAAAATTCCTAGTTGGATTTTTAACGCATAGCCAGATTTGCTTCTACACTGATTGACAGAGCAACATATACACCGAGTCAATTGAGCTAAAAGAAAGTTTCTTCTCCACTCTACCCCATATTATCTTGTGGTATTTTCTAAAGAAAAAAAATAAGGTCGGCCTACTTACCTTCTTCCTTTCACAACAAGCTGAGGAAGGAGGAACAAGATCGAGCGAAACTGTGTCTTCTCCCATCCCAACTCTGTTTACATAAGATTTTTTTCCCTCTCATCCTTTTTAGCGAAAAAAAAACTAAACCTGGGACGTGGATGGTGAATGGCGATGATGAAGTGTTGAGTAGGTCTGTCTCCTATCACTTTGCCACCAGTCATCTCTATCCAACTGTAAATGGCCGAGATTATATTTGCTGTTTGGGTGAAAGCGTGCGTGCTTGGCATCATGGTCTCCCGTCATCACATCACCGTCGAGAGTCTTCCTTCTTGTATGCATTTCTCCTCCAGTCTTGGAGATAGTGAGGACTCAGGAAGGACACGGGGATCATGATGAGGTCGAGGAAGATGATGATGATGAGGGTGATGATGGAAAGAGCAATTCATTTCTCTATCTTTACTTTGGATTCAATAGGGCAATACATTAGTTGCTATTGATATTTTGTTTCCCTTGGTCTTCCCTCCACCGCCACTAAATAAATAGAGCTTCGTGTGTGTACCAGTCCATTCCTCAGTTTGGGGAGGACGAGGGCTAAAGTTAATGAGTATCAGGATCGCCATCATCATCATCATTCTCAATATCACGCTCGTGCCATATCACATATTCCTTGGATGGAGGACAAATCCTCGAGTTTCTCTCGATCTAATTGTTGCAGAAAAATTGATTACTTTACATTTGAGATTTGAAATGATGGATCATGTTTGTAGCCGAAATGTGGGATTCTCGTTCCCATGTTTTTCCTTCCTTGAATTTATGAATCTTTCTATATGGGTGGGATGAACTTGCCGAAAACCCCGAATTTCCATTCTTTACCACCATCTTCTTTATTAGATCGGCAGCGCTATCACTATCCCCATCAAAATCAAAACCAGATGCCTTCCCTTGCTTCTGGCTGATCATGATGGCTTCGTTAACTCCGCAAAAAAATTTGCTCATTCATCTCATGTCAGAAATTTTATATTCGGTTTGCTCTTGCTGGGGCTGGAACATGAGACAAATTCATTTTGAATATGACAGGAAACACAATGCCCATAAATTCACTTGGGTGATGTTTAAATAAAACTGTCACCTTCCATCCTTCATAATGAAGCAGAGATCCTCCCTCCAAGTTTATCAGAGAGTGGCTCTGGAATACTTATTCCAAGCAGAGGATGCCCCTCCTGGAACAATGTTCGCATAAAAAGTGGGGGAAAGTGGGAGTGAGATAATAATAATGTGGTCATGCATCTATTTTTTTATTATGAGTTGGGTCATATCAACCAGTTTGAAACTAATAAAAGAGGCAACGACCACTGGTTTTCACCCAGAGAAAGCTCGCATGAAATAAGCCTTTTTATTTGCTTATGCAGTTCGGATCCGTATAAATTGGCTCTCCAACAAAATTGCTCTTTTTTCCCTGGGTCCGGTTGTGTAAATGAGGGAAATTGTCCAATAAAGAGCAGCTGGTCATTGGTTTGTTATTAAAAGTAGAGTTGCGTCGAATAAGTTGGGTACAATAACACTTTTAGCTCTGGCTAGGACAGGACTTTTCATCTACGCTCATGGATCATTCATCAACTTGATACGTAATTTGGACTATTAAATCCTTGTTATATGATAGGTTATGTATGTATCAATGTATCAATTTACCTCTCTTGATCCACTCGGGAGGTATATGGTGTCAAGAGGTCATGCAACCAAAAAAATAAAATGACGATGGAAAAACTGCTTTCCCTCGCTTGCTTGCTGTTTATCTTCGTATATGCCTACTTGTTTAAATATTGAAGTAGGTGACTTGAATCAACAAATTACTTTCCCCGTCGAACTCAATGACTCTCAAGTGAAAGCATGGATAGGGCAAGTTGTATTAAGTGAAAGCGTTTATTAGCAACACGTGTTGGTATCATATCAGAGAGTATCATGCATTGAATTTATTCTAAATGCGTATTTGTAACTAACTTATTAGTTAATTTTTGATCAGTGTCTAAAAATGTGGAAGAATTAATTTGCCCCATTTAAATATCTTTGAAAAATGCTTTAAAAAAGAAAGCGATGAAGGTCATTTCTGGTGCAGCAAAAAAAAACCCCCGGTAGGATCTATTATCGATGAAACCATCGTCATACCATTTTTCCAGACATGTAATCATCACGTGGCAATGGAAATAAAATTGTTTTCCAAATGATAGCTCATTTCTGTTCTCTATCACCGATCAACCAAATTTTCAATTTCATATGCACCTGGGGAGAATTGCTCCAACCTCCCGG
>JAQIXQ010001940.1:0-12237 GCA_034700485.1 Pseudosinella alba | reverse complement strand
CAATCATCAGCATACGGAGTCTCAGGATCGTAGGTTAACATGCAAAAAATATGAGAAGTCATACTTTTAGAAGGTCTAGATATATCAATTTGTTTGCATGCAAAAGATGAAATGAAGTAACCGTCATTGTTGGACAGACCAGAAATCATAGCCATTCATAGAAACGAAGCGAGTCAGACTTTATAAAGCTCCTGTGTAAAGTCTTGACTCGTCATCATCACATCCTGTTCTTTATTTTTGCCAGTTTTCCTTGTTTATTTTTCATAAAGTTGCATTACATAATAATTTAGCTAAATACAACATCATGCTTTCATGATTATGACATGAGAAAATATGTGAAATATGAAAAAATGGTCTTTGTAATCTTTGGCGTATGAAAAATGGTAATATTCGCAATCAATCATTTCATTTACATGACTTCCCGACGAAACCTTGACGTAACTTGTAAGTAAAATTCAGCTGAAAAGTTTAGATTTGCATCGTTAAATCCATTACATGTAGCAGTAACTGCTCTCGATAAATTCTGATGATGAGATGAAGACGCTTTAAATCCAACAATCTAATTTACATTCATATTATATTTTGGTGCTCTCGAGTGAAGCGAATCATTTCTGTAAAAAATCAAATTATTGTTGATGCCCGTGCCCGACCCCCGTATAAACTTCCTGACACTCCTCTTCCAATTAAAGTACCCTTGCTGAGAGGAAAGTCAATCCCCTTTTGCTCACAGCAGACCAGGTGGAAATTGCAACTAATTTAAGTGTTAACAGCTTGAAATAAAAATTTGATCTTGAAAAGGATGCAAAGCAAGTTTAAGATCTTGTCGATAAACGTAAACTTGACAAGTATTAAAAGGATTAGGTACTACACCCTTTTCCCCTGTCATTTTCAAGGGCTTCATTTTTTGCAATTTGACTGCGAATATGACTAAACTATTTAATCTTTCAATATAGGTAGGTACATAACAAATTAACAAGTTGAGTGTATCAGCCGCAGTGGCTACTGTCAAATATATCATGTTGCATAATATGGTATACAGCTCGTTGCTCAAAAACTGCTCGTCAGATTCAGATTTAAAAAACATCCATGTCTTTATCCAACATCCAAGTCATCGTTTCCGTTTCCATTGTTCACCATCGCTGGTATCTTTTCATTGTTGTGAATTTTGTCATTATGTTAATGTGATGCAAAGCTGTATAAATATTGTTGCTATTTTTATATTTTTATTTGTTGAATGTTTTGGGATGCAACAGCAGTAGTCATCATGCCATGCTTCATCATCATTTCCGGTTCGTTTGAAATGTGTAGGGCTAGGCTAGGGCCATTTTAAAATTAAGTGAATTAACAAGCGATATTAACTGCAAAGCAAAGCCAGTAAATGTTTGGAATTCTCTTCGTCTCTCTTTTTATATAAAAAATATGAATTTTTTAGTGGAGTATATGGCTAACTGCACACCGCCTGTCAATGATTATATGACGAATTGAATTTCTGCATGCTTGATTTATGATGTTGCAAAATTCACAGGGAAAAACATTGCATAAAAATTGTGATACAACGACTATTACTTAAATGACCTTTCATGTTTTTTAATTTCAAGAGTTTCCTCATTTATCATTTTCAATGTTAGGCTTATCAAATGTTTTATTCTGTTGTTCCTGTGTAAAAAAATCCAAAAGTATGAAGGTATGTTCCATTCAAATTGGCGTGGCGTGGCAGGAAATATGGTTCAGTCTCAGTCTGAATGAATATGAAACGAGCATATGATGATGCATGCAATTTTTTAACTGGTCTAGCAAATTAGGTAAGAACGTAGCACATTTAATCTGCTTAGGAATACAGGTTTACGAAATAAGCTGGTGTGATGACGGGTAAAAGGATACGTAAATACTAACAAAAACTTTTAATTCGGCAAGGCATTTAATTCTATGATGGTTCATAAATTTGGCCGGCACGAATAAACAAAGACATCATTTTAAAGTGAGAATAAAATAAGAAAATGTTCACTAAATTTATATTTCCAGAAATGACAAATTTCAAATTATGACATTCATAACTTGTCCTTCATAGTCGTATTTTTGCAAAGTAGTCGGTGACATTTGTTCATGGCTAAAGAATTTGATTTTGGATATTGAATTCAATTGATTGGTTAATGGAAACCCTTGGTGGAAATTTGGGTCGATTTCGCAGTCAATCCAATTTTAAAATGGATTACTTTAGGAGGAATTACATATTAGGTGGTTTTTCTCCCAAGGGTTTTGTATAAATGCAAATTGTTTATCAGCTTTGTTAAATAACATGATGAATGCTTATTTGTCTTAAATGTGCCAACTTGTAATCTCGTCAATTACAACAAAAATATCTGCTCTATCTGTTGTGAAACTGCCTACGTTAGTAATTTACCTAAATGGAATACTTCACAAATGAATGTTAGAGGGCCACATCAGCGCGTTTTATATTTTAAGTTTAGGATACACTCGCCCTTCGTAATGCCTATTACCTACGTACATAAAACTATCATATTCATGCCATTTAAAACTCGTATTTAAGCAATAATATACAATATGTACGTCCAGTCATTTAATCCTCTTTGAAACAGATTTATCTATGCCCATTTTTCTCCACTTCCTCTGCCTCTGACTCTGACTCAGGAAGTTATTCGAATAAACTGTAGAATATTACGTGAACGACTGCCGTCATCATGTCAGAGTCAGGTATTAAAGGTAGCAAAGGTGCACACAGGGATAACACGTCAAATCAACATGATTCATAATGTATTGTCATTGTCATCCTGATCCTCCCTCAAAAATTGTTTGCCACAACCGTCACCATCATGTCATCATCACGCCAATGGGCTAAGTATCTCTCTGTAGCTATATGTACGTGATCCACGTTTTTAGTTCAACCACGTTGTAACTCCGCGTTCAGTTGACTTCACAAGAGACCTCCAAAAAATCTTAAAATAAAAACTATTTCTATTTTTTATTATAAGTAAGAAAATCTTTTTTCGTTTTGAAAATGGGAAGATAATTCAAACATTTAATGACTACGAGACTCCTACTTAACTACTTATCCCAGCCATAATTTTCTCACTGTCGTATATAATTTAATTTTATATGAAAAGAATATCGTCTCAAGACAAGGTTTAATCCTACTTCAAAATAAGTTCAATCGAAATACTACCAACCACTCCGTGTCGTTTTGTTTGTTACCGTGAGATGTTAAAGTTATATATTTAAGGTAAGGTAAAGTATGTAGCTTATCAGTTGAGTGATTTTTGCCTCTTCTAACCTCAGCCCTTGCATATAAATACATGCATGGTCTTTGGTCTCCCACCTCAACTTTCCTATTATCATTTTTACTAGTGCACGGAAAATACTTACCACCAGTAAAAACAATGGGTTTTGATGGCATTACAGTCTCATCTCATATCATTAATAATTTAATTAAATACTACCTTATGCACAAAAAAGATAATAATTGGTCGACGAGCCAGTCTGGGACATAGAAAATTGTCTTTGTCTCCTCGAAATGAATATATTTCGCAGCTTAACAATTTTAAGTTTAAATTTATACCTAATCATAATCATTTCATTGTTGTCTGTCTGCTTCAGCTAACTAAGGACTATAATATATTACTATATCTTAAGACAAGTCAGAAAAAAAATTGTGACTCACAATCAGAGTCACAGTCGTAATTTTATTATTAAGTGTATTATTTATTTACCTAGGCAGATAGTTCAAGGCGTTGCTGTTTTGTCAAGGGCTGCGATGCATGACTTTAGGGAGAAAAAAATATGAAGTTCTCGGGAATAACGAATCGTATTTCAAGTTATATTTTCCACGTTTAGTTATTTTCTTTCCTTCTAGAGCTTCTGTAAAAAATATATCTTGAACGTGTCTTGAACTTATCCTTCATGCCTATTTAAGTCATGAATCGAGTTCTATTTTTTATTTGTTCTGCTTGGGTCCAGAAAATTTTGTGATATGATCAAGTCAGCATCATTCATGACTCAACAACCGGATGTTACACAGGTACGCACAATAGTAGGAAAAAATAGCATCATGATGATGAATGAGTTATGTTTGTGCCTGAAGATTTCGACTTTGAAATGGAAAAATAGTCAGTCCGAGTCTGAAACCAAAACAGGATGTTGATACCCTTTTTTAAGGTGGACTTGACTTCTTCTTATCCAAGAAAATTACTTTGTTTTTATTATGAAGACGCAGGTGTTCCCAATCTCAGCCTCTTCTGACTCCAACTCTACCTGTTTCCGAAGAACTGCAGCCTGTGATTAGGCTTGTCTACGAAACATCGAGCATGACGATAATATGATGACGGGGCAAAATGTATTGTATTATGTAATGCAAAGTAATGAAAAGAAAGATGCATCGGCGGAGGAAATGGTTTAGATCTTTCACGGCATGGTTGTAATAACAATGGCGTAAACCATGCTACTCCCATTCCCATGATCATCCCACTCCCTCTCGAATATATAGGCAAAGTCAAGGATAATAAAATTGATATAATAAATATAATGGGAGAAAACGAAAGGGAATTAGAATGGAAAGGAAAAGAAATAAAATATTTAAATATGAATGCATAGGTACAAAGAATACAATGAAACAGGTTGATGTATTTTCTTAAAAACTGGACGATGCATTTGGTAAAAAAAGGAGGACTGAACCGTTGACAATCTAAAGTCAACCCACCCTGCTGTTACTCTCATACAGTGTCTACCCGTCATCAGAGACAGTTTATCGGAAATAGCACTCCGTCCAAACTTGGTTTTGAGTTTTTGGAGAATGGCTCATTTGAAAAGTTAAATTGTTAAAGATTCAATTAAGAACATTTCCTCGTACTTTATCCATTTGAAGTTTTAAATAGACAGTACCTTAGTTTATTTTATTCATTGTCATTACATTACATTGTTTATTGTTCCTCATTAATATCATAATTAAGGCTCACTTCCTTCCTGGGGGCATTTTTGAGAGCTGCAGACAGAATAATATAACAAGAGCGAACATTTAATATTAATAAGGAAAGTAATTACAGGCTTTAAAGAATATTAGCCGCAGTTTAATTGGAATCAAAGAGCAGTTCAACTGCAGGGATACCTATAATTTGTGCCTACTCTCGCTTGATTTTTAATTACATGGTAAAACTTTAAAATTTTCAAATCATAATCATATCATTCGATATATGCCTGAAGCCAGAGCGAGTGCCGAAAAGTTCATAAGATATACATATCTTCGTGATGATGATAATGATAAATAGTTAATACCTAAAATACCAAAGCCTTATCGAAAGTATTAAAACTCCATTTTAACAGTAGTTTTTAATAACCAACATAAAGGAGATTATTAACGAGAGCGAATTTTTTCATAGTGGAACGTTTGTGATCATGATGGTGTGATTAACCGTACTAAAATGGTTGTAGTTTTTGTGGGTTCCCTTTCTGTTCTTGTAATTTGTGCACATTGTTGTTAATTTTTGCATGATCTCGTGAATATTAGATATTTACATAGTCATAGTGTGTAGACACCGAAGCTGCAAAGGCTATTTTGAAATTAAAATTAAAAAAGGAGGGGATCCTACAATTCCTACCATTATACTCATACTCATATTGCCACTTCCACCCCACCACATCAAGACATAATTTTGCTCTGATGATGATGAATAAATATTATGGTGATATGGCGCAGATTAAAAAAATGAGAATTTCGTAAAACCTACATTGTCTTAACTCTTACGTATACGAATATGAAAAAAAAATTGGAGTTAATGCCGAGTTTTTTATTCTTCCACAATTCTACCCCCATCATACATGCATATTACCACTGATTAATATTTTGGGATAACGTGCCACATTGTCTTGGTTCGCTGGATTTGGATTTTGCATCAAAGTAAAACAGCAAAAAGCCAACAATGAAATGAGCAATAAGGGATCATATCACCCGCATATCATCTAGCCTCACCACATCATACAAGCATGCACGAGATCACATTTTCTTACATGAATTAAAACTCAATTCTTTGTTTCTGTTGAAGAAACTACCTACTTTGGCTTCACTTGATACTTGTGTGGATGTTCTCGTGCTTCATAATGAAGATTATGATTGTAATCGTGATAATACGCTGATCTCAGTTTTAGGCATAGATAGTTTCATACTAAATATATTACTTTTTACATGGAAGTAGTTAACAAAACCTCAGAGAATATAATCCCTATACTTACTTATCATTAAAAAAGAGCATCAGGCAGGAGCAAAGGGTTAAAAAGATTTTTAATGATGATGATGATGTTGATGATTATGATTATATAGACATGGTAGGTTAGGTTGGTTGGTTGATTATGTTTCGACAGACAGGTAAAGGTAGGTATTTACTATTTACCATTTATACTTGAAATAGGTATCGTAGTAAGGTGCTCCTTAAGATATGATATGACTCTGGTAAGGCTTCTGTTTTGACTTGAGTTTTCTCCACACTTGAGTTCATTCTCGCTCCTCTCATGAATGACTGACACTTTTCGATCTTCTCGTTACATTCGTGTGTTATGTTGTCTTGTGGCCCTTTTCTGGCTCATGATGTTTTGGAGTGCTGTACACCTTACCACCACCTTCAGCAATCGTTTTATCATTGTATCGTAACATTAGTTAATGGCAAGAGGTTCCTTGTTTTGCAATATGCCTAAGCGTTTTTTGGTTTTTTAACGCAAATTATTGACAGTTAACGTACGTCGCTGGTTTTCTTGGTGGTTTGGTTGGGAAGTTTTTTCCTATTCGGTGAGATTGGTTAAGGCAAAGTGGTTTGGTTTTGTAATAAAAATGGTGTATTTTGGGAAAGGGATGAAGTTCAGGAAATGATTGGGATGACAGACACATTTCCTGCCAGAAAATCATGACATGAAAAATGCCAAATTGTTCGGTTTCATACCAAATCCAAAATTGGGGAAAGAAGAAAAGTCAGCGTGGAGGAAATTGTGTTACATGAAATTACATGTAACCTTTGTTGTCGTTAGTTCGGTTTTTGGTTTGACTTTGGTCTGCTCTTGTGAGAGGAGTGAATGAAGATGTGACTGTGAGAGTGAGTACGAGAAGGAAAGTTGACCACTGGCCCGGCTGCGGGGCATCTCTGTGAAAACGCTCATGTGGATATAGTTCATAATTCATTTCACACGTGGTGATTCTGTGATTTATGAAAGAAGTAATCCGGATAAATTCGGAGTGTGCCCTCAATGAAATTAAAATTAGCTGCCAACAATCAGTATTAGTATTAACTAAAAGTGACTGATTGAATGGCATGTTGAAATTCATGTTTAAGTTACCGGAAATCACTATCGATTTTGGGTAAGGTAATTTGGGAAGTTTGTCAAGTAGTCTGTATTTCGGATCTACATATGTAAATTTCTCCGTTTATTTGGTACCTGTTATTTCTATTTAAGTCTAGAATTCATTGAGATATTTAGGCATTAAATAGAAATTTTCACCGTTTTATATTCAATTTCATCCCGCCAGAGTTTCAGATTCATAGCATCCAACACGAACAATTACATTTTATCTTAACAAGCCTAAAAATAATACAATTTATCTTCAAATTGCAGATAGTAACACTTTACAGTTTTCAGTTTCATTTTTAGACAGACAACAACATGATCAGGAACGAATAAGATTATTTATGAATAATAACTAATTATAGTAGCGGAATGCTATTCTTAGGTACTATACTTCCCCATAATACCTAATCATTAACTTGAATTTTTGTTCACGGTTCGTAGATGAAGTTAGAACAAATGTTATTATTATTTCTAAAAAATATAGTAATTTTTTCTTATGTAGTTGTAAATACATTTTTTGATTTAGAATTCAATTCAATAGAACAAGTCTCATTCCCATTTCTTCCCTTTCTTCAGGCGGATTTTATTTATTAGGATCTTAACAAGTTCGCTTTCTTCCCAAATGATCGTTTCAGCCTAGATTCTCTAGCTAATAAAAACTGTACGCTTTCTTGTGTGCTTTGTGAAGGATTCAGATTCATGATTCGATTTTCTGATTTTCTGATTCTCCCTTTAATATATGATCCTTAATCCCTCATTCTGAAAGATCATTAATTTTTCTATCATTTGATAATACTTTTTCAAAATATTTATTTATTATTGATAAGCAGTCCCACATAAATTACTTTTCATTTTCCGTGTAGTTGTTATTTTTATTTGAGATTTTGGCAAAGCCAACATATTTATATGTAATCTGACACTCCGCCGTTCTAATTCGGTATGGGAAGGTTTGGAGATGAGCTCAATGCTCACTCTTTCAGACCAGACAGGGGAAACATGGTTTTCTACAATTTGAACATGAATTCGCTAATCAATCTATGATCATCATCGTGCTAAATTCCCATCATCATCATCATTTTGTTCCCATCTTGAAAAGGACACAGGAGGGATATTAGGGATAATTTTAATAGGGAAATATGAACAGCTTATTAATGAATTTTATAGTAAACGCAAACATTAAGTATTAACGCTATCTTAATAGCCGGCCTAACATATTTCAAAGGAATTCCAACAGAGCGTATCGAATATTAAGAATATGGGATATATTTGATTTGAGAAAATATTCCTCGCATTGGGATATCGGTTACCACGATTAACATTCATTATGATCATGAGAAGTGGATACTACAGCAAATCTTTCTAAAGTAGCCATGATATAGTCCTATCAAACGATGAAGAAAGTTTTCCTTTCATGACTTCTGCACAGCATCTGCCTGTGAAAAGGAACATCATGCCATGAAAAAAGCTCTAGTTATGTGGGACAATTTAGAAATGCACTAGCATTGAAATCGAGAGTTAGGTCGTGGTTTTGTCCTGACCATTTTAGAAATGGAAATGAGCATGACAAGGAGAATCATTTCATTTCATACGGAGAAAATCACATAAGTGTAACGTTTAACTAGGCGTGATTTTGAATCATTTCGATTTTCTATGTAGGTATTATATATTTACATAAAGGATTGTAGACTTAAGAAATAAAACTTATTCTTTTTATATTTTTATGAATACCTAGGTCAAATTCAAAATTAAAACTTTGTGATGTGTGATGTGAATGCAACATGAATAACTTTTGACTGTTGGCATTGTCAAAGATGTGTTAGCTAACCGGATGAATTTCACCTCTACAATAAAATAATTCCTCAGTTGTATGCAGAAATGTACATTTGCCAACATCAGCATCATCGTCTGATTTCAATTTGTTCTAAGCAGACAGCCAACAAGAACTTAATTCCTAGCAAACTGTCTGTCAATTTTAAGAAATTGGAACAAATTTTATGGTGTGAAGTAATAAACGTTGAGGAGAGAAAGGAAGATGCTTGTTCACTAAATCCTACAAGCGTGAACTTTGACATGGTACTATTGCGACTGCTGAACATGTACCATAAAATAATATAAGTTTGTGGCAGTGATACATGTGATGATGACATGACACAGAAGTTTGGAAGGATTCCATCCATCTTGATTCGATTCTCAAGACAAGTTAAATCTCTATTTCTCACCAAAAACCAAAAATAAATACCAAATCATGAAGCTCCGTCGCAAGTAAAAAAATCTACATACCTAAGCTATATTACAAAAATTATATTTGTACTAACTAACCAAAAAAATATGACACGTTATGCATTATTTAATATGCAAGCTTACAATTTTTGCTTGTGGTTTGGTGTGATGGCTTCATTATTTCATATGCATGAATGAGTAATCGCAAAATCGCAACTGCCAATCAAATACAGAAGCAGAGGCTGCTTGCCAAGTAATTCCAAAAAAAAAATTTAAATGCTAAAACAGATATTATTATATCAAGCTTGATTAAAAGCTAATTTTTAATATAGAATTTTTAAAGCTAAATTATTAAAAATGGATACAATTCTAAAACTAAAATGGAACCCATTCTAAACTCCTTCTCCCTCTCAGATCCATCCCCCACCTCAAAAATGTATTTAATATGAGATTGGGAGAGCCCAACGCGACATCCAGTAATAGCCCATCAATTAAAAAGTCCTTGTCATCTGCATCCTCCTCCTCATCATCGTATCCTGTGATGAACTTCAACAGTTTCATAAACGCCCACTCACCCCCATCCTCCCTGGCTGGCTCCACGAGGAATAATGGGAACTACTTCAATAATGAGAGGAATGGGAAGAAGTACAAGCTGAGGTTGAAATTTGATGGGGCTTGTGCTCTCGAAGTGGTTCGGCTTAACGGAGGCCATTTCCAGGTGGGTCCACTAATTATGAAAAAAATATTATGTAGTCATACATAATTTACAATTATTACGGCACATTGTTTACTATGATGACTGATGACTGTGGTAATGACTGTCTGTGACAGAAAAAAAATGTTAATTTTATTATGCAAGGTTGGTTTTTTGGTTATGGTAATCATTCTAATCATTATTGAAATTGACATGATGTTATATGTGATGCTGTGTCCCATATCATATTAGAGTTCACCGTTATGTTGTTGTTGAAGTAATTAGTATGTGCAGATTGTCTTCATGTAATACCTCTGTAACAGTTAGCTACATCCATAGATGGATGGTTTTTGTGCCAAAATTATTACAACCAACTAACTACCGCCATCGAATCCTCTTGTCATAATAATATGTGTTGTTATTTATTATTTATTAGTCTGTTTATCAAGGTAATTATAGATTATACATGCAGATGAGGTTTTTAGGTCATTTAACTGATGTTGGTAATATGCATAGTAGGTAGCTTGTGCTAAAACTACATGGCATATCGGTGATCGTGATGGATGATATATGACGCATGCAAATTGCAAAGGAATAAATAGGCAATCAGATTTTTTATATGAATGTGAAGACATATAAACCGTTTTGTTTGAGGAGGTATTAAATGTTGTAGGAATTTGGGATAATGATGAGATGAATGAATACTTTGATGAATGAATTTACTTGCATATTTGGTGTAATGTAAAAGGAATAGTAAAGAGTATAGTACAAAGGGAAATAAATGATGTATGATTCATATTGGTTTACATACATTTGGAATTTCTTAAAACATCAAGATCATGTCATGTCTGACTTAAATACAATTAGGTAACTTGAAGTTTAAGAACAATTATGTTCTCTAATGAATTGATTATATGTTTGGTTTGGGATTAAAGGGGCAGCTTACCGTTGCTCAACATTCAAAGGATGGATGATGATTTAGACTAAACTACTTAAATGATTTTTTAGGCTAAACCCGTTAATTAAGTATTTACCGAAGTGTTGATCTGCTCATATTTCGACACAGGGGAAATGGACATGGAAATATGTTGTAAATTGAAAAGGGTATATTGAGTTATGTAGCTAACAAATAACTGCGATGTTAATTAACAGAAAACTTTAAGGTTTAAGATAGATGGTTTTGCAATGTACTGTAAATACTGTAATGCAATCACTGCAATTTCTAATTGTAAGTTGATTGGATGCAATATAAGGAAAAGTCACATAAGAGGCAACTTTCTCTAGGAAAACAATTTAGCAAGAGCAATTAAACGTTTTAAGTAGCTCACATAATGATGCAAATTCGGTATCATACCCAAGTAGTTTGCATGTTCACAGATTTCTTGCATCACGATTTCTACAAAATTTTGCTTTTAACAAGTATTCTGTCCGCTGTTTGAGGACTTCCTTTTTTTGTCAACTTTTTCTAAAGACGGCAATTTTCTTCACTGTCGGGTCGTTGTATGGTAGATACTTGAGAATTGTTCTCAAAATTATTAAGATTTCAAGATACAGGTGAATGGAATATTGTTTGCATTATATTGCATTGTAGCAAACAGCACAACTGTCGGATATGGCTGAAACGATCACATTTACTTTTATTCACTTTTTCTATTTCCACCAAAAATTATCAATTAACTTAGCAGCAGGTCACACCACATAAAAGATTCGCTTTGTTGGTACAAGTATTAATTACATCCCAATTTGGTACATAAATAGCATTACATGGATGGGTGCACATCATCGCAATTAAACAGGCTCCTTATCACACTTATCAAAGTCATTATGAATGAAACATTTTAATGAAAAAATATCTACTGTTGCAGATTTAACTGTGCTAACATTAGAGGACTTAAGCTGAAAGCTATATTAATGTGAAAAGATAATTGGCCCTTGGATTATGATTATCGCAGGACTACCTACAAGTTTAATGATCGTATAATAAT
>JAQIXQ010001939.1:0-12242 GCA_034700485.1 Pseudosinella alba | reverse complement strand
TGTATATTTTGAATTTTGAAAAAAGCAAAAAAAGCAAATTTTTGTGTCGAAAATGGCAAATATTTAACTTCAAAAAAGCAAATTTTGGCGAACCCTACTCATAACTATAACCCAGGCCAGGCACGCACACAAAGAACAACGAAATCGAACAATGAGCTCAGTTAGGTACATCATTTTTGCTGGCGGGATACTGGAGTCCAGTAACTGGACTGGATCGAGTCAATTCATCTCACATATTCTTTTTTGCTTCCTTATAGCATACAGCCTGTGTGACACAGGTATAGAGTGTAGGTAGTGCATTCACATCGACATCCAATAATACATTGCAATTTGCAATGTAGCTGTAGGCTGTAGGTAGGTGCATTTATTTACGCACGTGAGGTTTTAAAACTTTAATGCACCACAACTGACAACAAAGAATAGGTGTGGAATTTTATGTCATACACGTGCCTATAAAGTAAATAGAGAGACGTTGATATTTTTACTGGAAAAAAATCGCTAATATAATTTAATGATATCTCTAATTCTGAAATATATTTTTTAAACTGAACTAGGTTTAAAGGAGGCCAGAAGGGCAATACTTAATCATTCCGTTCCGTTCCCATTCCATTGTTGGTTCGTTATCGTGCCTTAAAGTTCCAACAATCCAGCACAATATGGCAGATAAGATGAGCACTTGGACCCCGATTGCCAATCTCCATAACGGGAGTAATGGGAGTGGGGCCCAATCGGATAACACGGAAGTGTTTGTCAATGATGTATCCTCTGGTTCCGAAACGGGGGGTGAATTTGAGGGAGCTGTGATTGGGGAGAAGGGGAACCCCCCACCCCCACCAACGATGTCTTCCCGACCTGAAGGTGCCGAACCTCCTCCGATGGCGACGACGGGGAGTTCAGAGAACCTTGGCTCAAATATCATTAGTACAAATGGAGGACCCTCATCCACAGCTCCTGCTGGGGTCAGTTTGCCAACAAAAAGAGTGCGAAAGCCACGGCGGCGGAAGAACCCCGTCGCATTCGTTGACCCAATCGCTGACTTCTTGACTGAATTATATGGTCCTGGACCTGCAAGTTCAACGGGGGATGATGGCCATGTTCCGGAAGTATCTCGGGCTCAGGAAAAGCTTATTGTTGAAATGGAAAAAGAGAACAATAAAACCCCAGCCCCACTTCCATCAACTTCCAAGCTTGTTGATAAATCCAACAAACGAAGGGCTCCAAGGTCTCCAGGGTCAGGAGGGGAAGGGCCCTCGAGTGATAGGCCAGTTATGGTGGAGAAGCGAGCTCGTAGAAGTTTGACAATGAGTTCCCCCTTGTCTGCAGATAAGGGAAACAGGAAGAGTTCCAGTTCAGGAACGGATTCGGATGATGAGGACAGTGATGACGAGGTCCCGGTGACACCCAGGAGACGATGCTCAACGAAGAAAAGGACCGTCATCTCTTCAGACAGTGAGGGCGCCCCTCCAACCACTGAGAAATCTGAGAAGAAGAAGCCCAGGATCCTGAAAAAGGGCCTGAGACGTTATACCGAAAAGGCGAAGACTGACAAGGAGATTGCACTGGAAAGACTTCAGAAGAAAATGGAGGCCAGGAAGGTGAAACAAGCCGAGAAGAAGGCGAAGGCACCCTCCGAGCCCCGAAGGGATGAGGAAGCCAAAGAAGAAAGTGGCGATGAAAGTGGGGAAAGTAACTGTGACAGTGACGGTTCGGAGTCAGGGTCCGGATCATCCCCTTGCCCAGTGGTTCCGGACGATGAGGTCTCCCTATCTGCTGCAAGTGATAGTAGCGTGACCACCGCTGCTGAAACCGATGAAGAACCTGATCTAGGCAGTGGAAGCGAAGGGGAGAAGGAACTGGTGAAAGAAGAGCCGGAAGATGAGGAAGAGAAAAGCGACCGAACCTCCTCCAGCTCTGAAGATGAGGCTCCTGACGATGGTCAAAATGATATTAGGTGCTTGCTCTGCAAGGAGTTGGGCTCCGGGTATTTTGAAGGCAGGGCCGAACAAGGAAGCACCAGTTGGTAATTGTCCACACATGCATATTTCGAACACGTTCCAAACAAATTAAAAATAATTGCCAATTTTGACTAACAATGAATTCTATGTATGTATTTATTTTTCTTTTTAGGTGCAAATGCGGGGAATGCAAAATTTTCTCCGACGATGTGGGAAACTACGATTTAATTTGCTGCAAAGAAATGAAGACTGTCAGGGCCTTCCTGAGAGAGGAATTGGACGATGATGTCTGCATCACTAAACATCCCAGATTCAAGGTAGACGTTTTGGAAAATGGAGGATATGCTCGGGCAATTTCAAAACACTATTCCTTCGGTTTGCGTACCGGAGGAGGGGCTGCAGCGTATTATGAATATTCTTGTGCTAATAGAAAGCATAGTGATCGAATGTATGAGTTGGCAAAGAAAAATTTCCAGAAGTCTGGCAGAGAAGGAAAGTATTGGAAGAGCTTGAGCTCCTTTAAATATTGGATTTTTGACCGTTTGAATTATCAGGAGGGCCAAACAATGGTTATCCCTGCTTGTGTTCTTTCTAAGGTTCATCAATTTCTTAATGTTCCCCGACCATTTCATCGTCCTTTTAAGACAATCACGAAATGTCAGGGTGGGCTACATTGTGGATTTACATTTGATGATACCCCTGCTACGTATGGCGTCCCAGTATAATAGTAGTATATCTCAATATATATGTCCATAATACTTCTGTATTATGTATTAATAATTTTGAATTCCTTTTTGTTAAATATATTTAAATAATTGATCCTGTGCTTTAGATCTATCACCCCGTGCCTTAAACTGACATGATCTAATGTAATATGACCACAATACGTTCATTTATGTCTAGAAATATATTATATATGTATAGAAAGCCAGTTCTTACCTGAAATTGATTACAAATCAATAATTTGTTTATGGAGTTACAATTTTGACTTTGACCAAGTAAAAATTAGTGTACTCTCGATATAGTAGACTAGATAAAATAGACCTAGTTATATCAAAATCAAGATGTTTTGTATAAATGTAAATTAGAATAATTATGAAATGTGACTTGACGAAATAAATCACTCATTTATTTAGCGCTAATCTTGATGTGTTTACGTATATGCTTTATTGTAACACTTTTGACTATTATAACATCTAACCATATATATAAAGTTAACTAGAACATTTAGCATTTTGTTTCTTTGTATATGCACCTGATGATAATTGAATTTGAACTTGGACCAAAGTTATTCATCACATTCGGCAAAATAATAACTAAAATTAGTGGTTTCCCAAGTTCAAATGGAGTTCCGTCGACAGTTTCCATACGGCTGGTCCATTTCCTGATGGCAATACCCTTGACAGCAAGGGGGCCCTTTGGAATACTCGCATTGAGCCCAATTCCCAAGACACTTTAAAAGTTTGAAATTGGATATGGTTCATATTAAGAAAGTACTTATCAATCTAACTGTAGTAATCATATTTAAAGATTTTATTTGACCGGATCGACTCATACCTGTCGTTTTAGCCTGAGTTCGGGAAGATTCCCCTGGCACAAATTCATGCCAAACAATAGGTGCGCCACAAAAATCAAAAGTATCCAGGTTTTCATCTTCTCTCAATTATTGCAAAATTTTCCAATATGAATATGAAATCCAAATCCTTCCAATGATAGCTTCGCAAATTAAGACTTGGAATATTTCTCATCCTTAAACTATTCAAGCGGATAGAATTCTCCGAATGAAAACTAATGAATATAATTTGTATAATGTGGCTAATTAATCAGTGGTTTTTTACATTCCACTCATTAAGAATTCAGTAATTTTACCACACATACACAGGATTCCTGTCATGTCCTTAGTTTCCGGTATGCCCCGGATTGGGCATGGATGTATGGACTGTGGACATCCCCATCTCGTGGCAATGACAATGAAGACGTACCTAAATACCAATACCAAGATGCATTGTCTCCAGAACCCGTTAATTATATTTATTAACATACATTGCCAACAGCTTTACATCATTATCATTATTGCACCAAACTAATTCTGCGGTTTTATTCCTCTAATATGCTCCACTTTCCAGATCCACTATTCAATTATCGTTCGCCAATAGGTTCTATAATGTCAAAGTTGCGGTTTAAAATTATATTGGTGTTTTTATTTTTGTTAGGAACCCATTATATGGTCGGTGGTGAGGTGACATATTTCTTTACATTTTCCTCATAAGCGAAGAAATTTTATCAAATGAATTCGATAAAAAATATCTACTTACTCATCATCATCATATCAGTGTCATTCGCCTTGGTTGCTTTAAATATGATCTTGACTTAGCATAAAGTTAAACTTCAGTAATGCTGCTTCTTCGAAATGGATAATATTCCTAAAAAATGATAATCATAAGCAGGCTGAAATCATTACTAAACTTGTGACGAGACTCGTGCATTTTATTTATTTGTTTTATATCCTCTAATAGCAAATGCAAAGCATTTAGGTATGAGGCTAATACTCCACTAATGTGTTAGCTAATTATTATGAGACAAGAACAATGACTGATAAACATATTTTTTAAAACCCATTTTGAGTTGAATTTTACTTTACATGGATCATGGTAGGAAAATTAGGAAATACCACTTTTCACGTCGTGTGCTCTGGCACAAAAATTTGGCTTATGACATGAGATGAGACATGGAGGATGAGCACAGGGAAGTTAGTTGGGTAAAATAAATGGACGTGATTGCGTACACTCTGCTTCCGTTCTGGTTCCAAACGTTGGGTTTAATGGAAGTGGTTCATCCAAAAGTCTGAAGGTTTCATACAAAATGGAAACTATGAACTGTCATCATATCATCATGCTCATATACGAATATGTAGTACAAATACAATTTAAGTAAGCTGAAATGGAAACTAAAATTTTTAAGACAAGGATATTTTTTACGTAATTTTCTTTGCTTAAATAATCATAACACGACGATGAATGACTTGGTGCGGTAATGACTGATGAAATGATGACGTAGATATCTTGGTATTGTAGTTAATGTCAATGCCAATAATGAGGGGTAAATAGCTCGGCCTAAAAATCCATAAATATATTCAATTAGCTTTCGTTTGCTCTCATTTTAAAGTGTGTTGTCACACGAGTTGACTGTTGCGTTTCATAAGCATCATTCATATTGATTATTGCAGTTGATTTCATTTTTAAGCGTGGTAATTTAATAGTCAAGTACGTGCAGTTATATTTGGTGTAGAAATTATAGTGTAGCTTAAATAATTTCCCCTACAATTTACCAATCATCAGAGGATAAGCATCACAATGAGTTCAAATAACCATAAAACGTTTCAAAATTACAGTAGTTGTTTCGCCACCCTATTATGTGTGACGTTCATTCTTCAACTTCACGCAAGATCATCAATTGGTGCCAACGTCCGTTCAGTATTTCCCCATGACTTTGTCAAATTCACCTGTGCCAAGTCATTGCCTTCTTCACGGGTGTTGCAAGATAAGGACTTGTGCACGTGGGATTTCTTCACGGGGGATCCACAAGCTCCGAATGAAACCGTGACGCAAGTGTCGAAAGGTAAAAGTGATGGAAATAAGTAGGAAATGAGAAAGAAATTTATTATAAGCAATATTTCCAAACGAAATTGATTAAATTAATTTAATTCTGCATTAATTATCGTAGAGTGCACTAGAACGTCAAATGCTTCCGTTGTAAAGGGCACCGTTGCCATTTATGAGGGATACTTGGAAGTTCCGGAGAAAGCTCATACAATTTTATGCAAAGGAGATGCGGAGACGGTGAATCTTCCGCAGTCGCTGTCAGTTCAAAGTAAGTAAATTATACAGTTTGCCAATATGAACTATTGTTTACTTAAATTGTTTTCATATAGTTCCCACTGCAATAAGATTAATAGTAATTAATAATGTTCTGTTCAATTCAAGATGTGCGACTTGCGGAACCTATATCCAGGTATGAACATAAATCATCCCAATTACAACTGAAGTATTTAGAATTTTGCCCCGATAATGAATAATTTTATTATCAATCTCTGTCAAATTAAAGCCTGGACAGTTCCACTCCAAGAATTATCCTCCAGCGTTTTTCTGACGACTACGCCACAAGACTGGGCGCACATGAAGTAACAAATCAAAAGGTGTCATTGGATGGGACAGAGGTGGATAGGATCAAACTTATGTGCGTTCACGATACGGAGGTGTTCTGGAAAAATTATACCGATTCTGGGCAAAGGGTTTTGAGAGACTTGAAGGATCGGGATGTGCAGTGGCTTCATTCACAACCAACCAACCGTGACCTAGCAAAGGTGCCTATGCAAATTATTTCAAAGTTCAATTTTTGAATTGGTCTACCAAGTTGAGAGAAAAGTTTTGGACAAATAATATTTCATAATTATTTTATAATAATGTTTTTCGTCAAATTTCTATTAAGAAATGGAAAGCTTATTTGGACTTTCTACGAAATATCGAGTTGGAATCCATAAATGGAACGAAGACCCGTTTGAGAAACGATCGAACGGTTTACTCCGCCCCACTGCTCATTCGAAATGTAACCAATTCAACAAGTAGGGAATATGAGTGTCGGACGGTGAAGTCAAATCAATATTCAAGCGTTTCAATAGAGGTGGAAAGTAAGGCTTTAGATCAAGTTAACAATTTAATTTCAGTCCTTTAGCCTACAGTGGAAAGCTTAATAATGGACGTATGAAAATAATCTAAATTTTACATAGATGCTCGAATAATTGGCCCTGATGACATTCTCCTAGTCCAACAGATAATTGCGATTTTGGATGCATTAGCCCAAGGGAAAGGAGATGGAAGTGAGCCATGGTACACGCTGGCTTCCCTCCTTAGCATAATTCTCCTATTGTTTGGCTATTATTGCAAAAAGAAGCTAAACAATCCTCCAGAAGTAAGTTTATGCTTAGAAATTAACCATCCAATTGCAAATTATAATTATTAATTAATATTTAATCATGCGTTCTTGGATTTACATTAACATAGTCTCAAAGTACCCCTCCGACCAATCCCCCTGCTGCAGCCCAACAGGAGGAAGTGGAGTTGAGAACCAAACTGCGATCTCAACCAGAACCAGAGCCAACTCCTCAGCGGATATCGATATCCCCAATAAAAGAGGTAGCCGAAGAGGGTCATGGATCATCATCACCAGCAATTATTGACACGACGCCCCTCACTGAAGTCAGTGTCAGAAATGACCCTTGAACCTAATTTTAGTACTTGTGATGAATTCTAATTGCCTTTTTTAAATATACGTACCTTTAACTTATATTATATAATATACGTATATGATATTTTAGCAGCAGCGCATTAAATAGAGCTACTTAATACGTTTTAACAATTTTTGTATAGTATCTCTGATTTTTTAATGTGCCTAAATAACAAATTTTATCATCAATCAGGGTTATTGTTTTTGAATAAGAAGTTACATCAAACCTCTACGAATAGATAATTATCTAATGTTTGAAATTTACACCTGGACCTGGAAGTGGATGTCAGTAAAGCATGTAAAAATAATTTAATTTTTAAATGAATAGTCGACAAGGTGCAGACATGCAGGAGCATTGTTTTAAGAGATCAACATAAAAATATGAACCTCATCTTCGCCAATTATAATGAACCTACATGATGCGTCACGTTCAGTTTAGTTTTATCTTAATCATTCCAGTAAAGCAAGTTGGCATAAAAAGTTAAAATTAAACGCAATATTTAAATTAGGTATTCCTACGTAAAGTAACCATTAAAAAATAAAAATTTTGTGAATCGACAGACACTAATATTAGCAAAATACTTTGGTCGAAATCATGATTCGCATCACGCATGTAAATATTCGCAGGTGCATCAACGCATGACTCTGATCTTGAGTGATCAGTACATTAGCGCATTTAATTAACTTCATCAAACTTTTTTTTTTCATAGGCACGCATGTACAATGGTAAAAAACTGACCATCTTCAATAGTCAATCGTTTTTGTGTATTAACATGCTGCGCAGGCAAGGTCGAAAACTGTATCAGTATTAGGAATACGAATTTGTAAATATATACATATTTGCTATTAGGTATTTCCAATGAATCTGCCTGAACTGAATCAATAATAAACTAATTATAGCCAACGAGGAAAATCATGATTGAAAGGGCGAGGCATTTCCTTTTCACATAAACCGTGCATGGGAGACGGTACATAGACATATTATTATTTGCTACTCTTGAAACCCTGAACTTGCAATATTGAAAATTACTCACAATTCATAATTAGTAATTAGAATGAATGAGTGTTTGATCTGCGTGGGGCTGTGCGAGGGTGTGTATGAAATTGAAACGTATGAGTAGTGACTGGAGATAATTATTCTATTTTAATAAAGCACTCAACTGTACACAATATAATAATTGATTGGTGAGAAGTAATGAAAATGAAAAGATTTATTTAGAAATAGCTCGAAATTATAGCTTTGCCGAAACTCTTTGTGACCGACTCACGGTCATATTATATAGGTAACTGAAATAAAATGAGCGATAGTCCATTACATTACAATTTCAGCTCACTCAAGTCATGTTCCAGAATTATTCTAGATGAATATATGTAGGCACTTGGATTAATTAATATGATTTTGTTAGTTAGTTGGCTATACTTTTATTGACCAAAAGTAGCAGTTACATTACATTATTAGCAGTTTATAAAATATTTAGTGATTAATATATCTCTTGAAATAACGGGAATAATGGTTTTATCAAATTGTTCGTGCCATTACTTAAACAGAACCTAAAAAGTGCCATTGGCCATGTTGATCTATTCTACTGTGCAAAAAGTCTGGAAACTAATGAGCCTTAATAATTTACGCGATTGACTATCATAAAAGCTATACACTAGCAAGTAAGCGGTTACACCGGCTTCAAGAATGACTTGCCAGAGAAGATGACTAAAATCCAAAATCATTCGAATAATTAAAAAGGTCGAAGTTACACCTCGATTGATTTTCAATCGATTAGTTTAAGACAGATAAATAGCATAGGTAACTTTATCTTTACTTGGAAGCAAAGAACTTAACATTATTCAAAGGTGTATAATTAATTACAGTGGCAAGCCATGAACTTCAAAAAATGAAAATAAAATCCCCTCAATTACATATCCCATCCCTATATACTTAGCTACATACTACCATACATATAGCGCTCATTTGACGGATCTAATCATCATCAACGTTCGCCAAGTAAATTCACACGGTTGAATGGATCCAACCTTCAGAGGTTTAAAACAATCGAGCAACGCAGCTAAAGCAGATGCGTCAGTAAAATTATTAAATGCTTAACAGATAGTTATCGATAGCTAACTGATCCTAACTGAGCCGTTAGGATCATAAGTACTCTCAAACATAAGTTTTGTCTATTTTTAATAAACGCTTACAACGCCTAACTACGGAGCTGAAAGTTTACAAGTAATATGGCGTTGAAGTATGACAAGTTTGTCATTTACATAATGTTAATTAAAAGGTTGACCTTTGACCCACTTCCGGTGACCCGATCTGGATCAAAAATAGGAGGTGCACATTCTCGTATTTAGTAGAAGTTATGTGCAAAAAATTAGGAAAATTGATCAAAGATTAAAGACAGGAGAGCGTGCACAGACAGACAGACGGACAAACAAACCAAAGACATAACTACGCTTTCAGCTCCGTAATAAACAACTTGGAAAGCCATTCCCAGTTTATGATGCAATTCGAAGGGCGACGTTCCAATAAATACATTTTGCAATGTCATTAGAACTATTTTATGAGTGCCTATTACCAATTGTGCCACCAGTCTCCCAACTTACCATAAAA
Source organism: Pseudosinella alba (assembly GCA_034700485.1). Classification (NCBI taxonomy): domain Eukaryota; kingdom Metazoa; phylum Arthropoda; class Collembola; order Entomobryomorpha; family Entomobryidae; genus Pseudosinella; species Pseudosinella alba. Next base: position 2,396 of record JAQIXQ010001939.1, on the reverse strand, counting down.
TAATTTATTTTTTATTTTTTATTTTTCAAAAGAATATGACTCCAGCTACTCCAGCACAATCCTCCACGTACATATGAAGACTCCCGAGTCAGCACGTCAAGGAGAAACTGCAAAGTAGTAAATAGCAAGCGGATTGTGTGAAAAACAGAGATAAGCTTATGGTCTGAGGTTAAATATGGAAAAGCTGGGAAAATAACAACAAAAGTTGATTCCATTTTTTAAACTGGCAAGCCAAAAGCCAAAGCCAAGCCATCCTTCCGTCGCTAACGAAGAATGCTAAATATTGCAGACATTGTACATTATCATCCCGTCATGCTAGCCTGGCTTTTGGGATGAGAAGTGAGAACAAAATGGGGTAGTGAAGAGGAGCGAGGAGAGTGAAAGCCATTCTTTTTGGCTAGCCTGTTGGAACTAGCTCCATTCACATAAGTTCCGTCTCTGGCGCTTCGCTTGCTTGCCTCGACAAAGTTAAAAAGAGTTGGCTGGGCTGGAGCTCAAATCACTCTTTCCCAGAGTGAGCACAGGGAAAGTCCTCTCGTGCCGTGCTGTCGAGTCAAGTTATGAATAAGTAAGCATAGTTTGGTGATGCGCCATAATATATGCAGAACAGTTTATAATATGGGAAATAAAAGGGGAATCTGCAATTAAAATTTATTTTTGGGAGCAATCAAAAGTGTAATAAAAATAGTTTTGAATGGCTTCTGTGAATCCTATCAAAATTGGCAGTTTCAAAATAATTGGCAAGTCTAATGTTTATTTAAATGCTCAATAAACTTAAAGTATATCCATTTGTCAAGAATCCATATCCATGATTTATGATGCGATCCATCATAAAATTTGTTGGGCTAAATTGGCTCCTTAAACTGTCAATGAGCGGAATATTTGAAGAGGATTGATATTGATAAGGCCGTTGAAAGAAATATGTCCTTGCATTATGCAAATGAAAGCGGTGGAGTGAAAGCATTAAAATTCCAATAGAGTGTCAATTACATGTTTTGTTGAGTCCCAGTCGGGTGCCGGCTATGCTTGAGGCAAGTGTATTGTGGTGAAGTGAAGAGAAACAAATTGCTTTTGTAATGTATCGCGGGACGGACGCACTTAAAATGTATAATTCCATCAATCATGTGGTTACTCAGTTTGTCGGAATCACTTGACATTGAAAATAGTGAGGCGGACAATATCGGAGGAATGAAAGGATTATTTGCGTTGATAGACTATGTGTGACCGTGACAAATGATAAGTATGCATAGTTAGGGACTTTGTCAATCCCCCGGAGGGGAAATGTGAGAATAATGAGTTGGGAAAGTGTGAATAGGCTGCTGAGTTTGGAGAAAACAGGGTTTTCCCCTGTTCCGGGATTTGCGTAGCGGATTGACATTAAATAGGATAGACTTTGTTTCATGAGGTTTGGAACTGGTGTAATGTAGGGAGTTGCAACCACATCAGAAAACCAGACGATTGCTTTCGCCGAACTGTGTAAGTTTCCATCGAAAAGGTTGTGATTCCCTTTCCACTCCAAAATTATGGTCGAGTAATCCAGGAGGACTGAGAAGGTGGATGGGTAGTGCTATCATCACCAGGCCCCATTCGCGATAAGTTTTCTATCTGGTCTGGTTTCCTTTCTACTTCGTTAGCAGATGCGGGTCTGAAAAGTTAAGCGAACAGTGAGAAACTTCTCGTATTTCACGAGCATACATAATGATGATAATAAGTTGGGAGATTGAACCGTAAACTAGGAACTGACTTCGTGACTTTGAATAAGTATCCCTTTAAATAAATAACTTTTCTCTGAGTTGCCGTGAAAGGAAAGACGTAAATTGTAGATACAAAAGAAGTGCAACTTTCTCCTTTTCCCACTGTTGAGTTTTTCGGGGGGAGTGCTGCAGTTATTTACCTGTCAGTGACTTCATCTATCTATAAAAAAAATACGAAGTCAAGTGTTGATTATAATTTAGAATAAAAAACAGGTTTTAGTGATTTTTTACTCGACTCTTGCAAATAGAAATACTTTGTGTGCTGTGACTTCCGTTTGAACTGAACAGGAGGGCGCAATAGGTGGAAAGTGCTTTCAAAAGTCATTAAAATTTCAAAGGCTTCGAGTCAAATTCCAGCCACCTTCTCCGATCCCAAAGGAGTAAATTAATTGTTTGAGTATAGCTCATATCATCCATCATCATCACCAACTTGCACATTGTGCATTACCTTTTCACAAAAGAAATTAATTTATTCATGTGGGCTGATTGAAACTTCCCACGCCAACAACCAACACTATATTACCTATACATTGTAATATGAGAGTACAACAATAGGCTATTTATGTTTTAACTTTTAAGTTTCGTTTATGAATCATCCACACTAAAAGTACTTTGGATCCTTTTGATTTAATCCCTGCAAAA